>JAJJMC010029959.1:0-11199 GCA_023531435.1 Papaver californicum
GCAATCCAAGAATGACGACAAGACTGGATAAAATGACACGAGGGCATTGACCCAAAGAAGAATCGATCAAGGAACGATAACCATGCTGGAGAAAATGACGCGTTGCACAAAGAGGGACCCAGTAAATAAATCTATAAATAGAAGAAGCCAGACAACAAAGAGGGGGTCGGGGGAAAAATAGGAAGAAAAACCTTAGAAAGAAAGAGAAGAAATTTCTAGGTATGAATCTAGGAGAAGTAATTATATTAAGGAAGGATTTTTATATTTAATTAAACAATATGTAAAGATCATAGATCAAAAATGTTAAATTTGGGTGATCATATGCATCGTACAGAAAAGATTTTATGTATCGTACAGAAATGATTTTATAAAATAAATACAAAGATGTTTGGCTGTTACTCAATTTCAACTTTTAATTGATATGTGATAATTTGATTGGTTGGTTAGTCGAAAAGATTTTTTGGCATAAACAATTTGGCGCTAGAAACAGGGACGATTAAAGGATTTATCCTACCTGATGAAGGAAAAAAGGTTTTAATTTCAAAACTAAATCGTCCAAGAAAGAAACATTTTTATTAAGAAAAGAACGGATATGGTTTAAAAAATTTAAAAGAAAAGATTGGAAAAATTCAATTTTGCAAGATACAGAAAGTGAAAAGTTTATTTACATAAGCATGTTATATTGACATGAAAAATGTTTGAAAAGATAGATAAGAATATGAAACAAAGGATTTTATGAATTGGGAAAAAATCAGATTTGTGATAGGAAGAATTTACAGTTAAAGTAATAAGTAGGATCTCTTATGATTTTGATGTGTAAGAGTTCATTTGACTGACTTTTTGAGAAATTTCTAGATATCAAGCAAGGAAAGCAATCAGCAAGGCGAAAAATAGTTAAGAAACAACAGGATCTGAAAAATATGTCTCAAGACGCTAATTCTGGGAACCAAAATGATAATGAAGACTGGGAGAATAGACAAGAGGAAGGAAGAGAATCAGGACAACAACAAAGTAACGAGGGAAATCATACCCCAAATCAAGAATTAACACCAAATACATTGGTTCAGAATTTCTCTTCAGATCATGAGAGTTCTCAAAGAAAAATACAGCAAATACAGGATTTATTAGAAGAAATAAATGAAATGAGAAAGGAGCAAATAGCAAGCAATCGTCGAATTGAATTACTAGCAACCGAAAATCAAGTTTTAAAAGATGTAATTCAGAGAGAGCAAAGACCAGCTGTGACAAAAATACGGAATCAGGAGGTAATGTCAAATAGACAAATATCAAGAAGTGAACAACGGAATCCAGATCAAAGAATGGTGTTAGTAGGATCGACATCTCGAGAAGGCAACAAGAAAAAGAGATTCAACGAACCCAATGGGAAACATGTTTGGAAACGATGGAACAAATGAAAGAAGAAATTAAAGGATTAAAAAATAAAGAGGGGGGAAGAATAGAAGAGGTATTGAAAGAAGCAAAGCGAACTCCGTTAGCACAACATTTGACATGTGTATCATTACCAAGAGAATATAATATTCCAGTATTCGAATGTTACGATGGTACCAAGGATCCAACATCACATTTAAAGTATTATAATCGAGTGATGACCCGGTGGGACGATCATGAAGCAATCATGTGCAGATGTTTTCCATCCAGTTTAACAGGGACGGCATTGTTGTGGTACGATAGATTACCGGAAAATTCCATCCATAATTACGCACAGTTGGTGAGGAAGTTTCTTGAAGCATACATGTATAATAAACCAGTTGATTCAGGGGAGGACAAACTTTATTCATTAACATCTTGGCCAGAAGAATCGATCCGATCATATACAGTCAGATGGCACGCGATATGTCAAGCAATAGGTGAATTAGACCCAATAACAGCTATAAACCATTACAAATGGGGGATTGTTAATCGGAAAAGCCAGCTTTTTGTTGAAATTCACCGAAATAATCCAAAAACTGAAGGCCAGTTAAGAGAAATAATAGAAACATGTGCAAGGCTCCAAGACATACAAGAGCAAGGATCGAGAATTAATCCAAGAAGCCAAGGAAACACAAGGAGAACAAATTCAGTTGAGGAATCGCCTGATCAGAAAAGGAAATTTCTTCCGAAATTCGAATCAAGAGAATTAAAACATCCTCGACAAGGGTATGGTAAAAATTTTGCTCAGCAATTTCGAGAAAGAACGTTCACCAAGCTTAATGTTTCATATTTCAGATTATTCAATATTTTGAAGAATTGGCCAAATTTTCAATGGCCAATAACAAAGGGAAATCAACCAGAGTTTACACAACATTCAAAAGACTATTGTGAGTATCATAGCTATAAAGGGCATACAACAAACAACTGTAAAAATTTTATAGCATTAGTACAAAGAATGGTCGATGCTGGAGAGTTAAAGGAATTTGTTCAGAAAGTTGAACCAACAAAGAAACATGATGAAAGCAAGGCAATACGCATTCCATATAATGAACAAACAATTAATATGATATCATATGCGGAAAAGAATAATACAGATTTAAATGTCGCAATCAATAAAAAATTGTGCAAGAGAATTCGGAACCATGAAGTCTTTAAAGTTCAAGGAAGGCAAGCAGAATTATGGGAAGATTGGATGGCATATCCATTGACATTTTCTGCACAAGAAGTAAACCAAGAAATTGAAATGCATAATGACCCTCTTGTGTTAACATTATTGATATCAGGCTGGAATGTAAAGAAAATACTTTTGGATGGGGGCAGTTCATTAAATGTGATGTTCTATAGTACATTTTGTAAAATGGGTTTTAAAGAAGAACAGTTGATCTTATCACGATACATCATTTATGGGTTTAATGGAATATCTTCCAAGCCAAAGGGAGACATTTTGATCTTGAAGTTTCAGCTGGACCGATCAACATTTTGACAAGATTTATTGTTGTGGATGCACCATCACCATACAATGCTATAATTGGAAGACGATGGGTTCACCAATTGAAAGGAGTGGTATCAACATATCATCAATATTTGCGATTTCCAACACCGCAAGGAGAGATGGAGATAAAGGGTGATCAAGAAGATGCTAAGTTTTGTATAATGGCAGAAACAAGAATGAATGAGGAACGGGAGCATCAACAACATAAAAAGAAAAAAGAACGAAGAGTTAAAGCAAAGGAGGAAGAAATAAGTCAATATTTAGAAAAGCATGCAAAAAATAAAACGATAAATGAAAAAGGAGAGAGCAGTCAGAGTCAAGAAAATCTGGTAGACCAATATCATAAAGGGACGATGTAGCAATTAAAGGGAACCCCAACTCCAATTGGGATTCAAAAACCAGTCTTCGCTCCAGTAGAGGAACCAAAAGTCATAAATATTGGCACTACAGAATTGCCCAAACAAGTGCGAATTGCGATTTTAATAAAAGCAGATTTGGAACAACAGTTAGTTAAGTTACTTTGTGAATTTATAGATGTATTCGCTTGGAGAATGGAAGATATGCCGGGGATCGATCCTAATATCGTACAGCACGAATTAAAAATACGTCCTGATGCAATTCCCTTTCGCCAACGAATACGAAAGGTCGCACCAGAATACCATGAACCAGTGGAAAAAGAATTAACTAAACTTTTAAGTGCAAGATTCATTCGGGAAGTACGATACCCCACATGGATTTCTAATATGGTGATTGTCCCGAAAAAGAACGGAGGAGTAAGAATTTGTATAGATTTTACTAATTTAAACAAAGCATGTCCAAAAGATAGTTATTCGCTCCCAAACATCGACCAATTAGTAGATGCCGTTGAAGGACATGGGATGTTATCATTTATGGATTGACAATCTGGATACAATCAGATAGCATTAGCAGAAGCAGATCAGGAACACACATCGTTCTTTACTCCACGGGGATTGTATTGTTACACCAGAATGCCATTTGGGTTACGAAATACAGGAGCAACATATCAACGTTTAGTGGACGCGATATTCAAACCATGGATCGGTAAAACCTTGGAAGTTTATATGGATGACATGCTAGTAAAAAGTAAATTATCTGATGATCATTTACAGAACTTGGCTGAAATTTTTGGTGCATTACGAAAATATAAAATGAAAATAAATCCAGAGAAATGTATTTTTGGTGTTACTTCAGGACGATTTTTGGGATATTTGGTTACGAAAGATGGAATACAAGTTGATCCAGCAAAAATACAAGCAATAACAGATATGCCATCACCAAACAGTATAAAAAGTGTACAGAAGTTAAATGGGTGTTTGGCTGCATTGAGTAAATTCATTGCGAGATCATCAGAACGATGCAAGCCCTTTTTTGATATACTTAAGAAGAAAAATAAATTTGAATGGAACGATCGTTGTGAACAAGCATTTCAAAGTATAAAATTACATCACCACGTTGCCAGCATTGCAAAAACCAGAACCAGAAGAAATATTAACTTTATACATAGCGGCAACAGAAAATACAATCAGTGGGGTAATGGTGCGAACGAATGAGAAGATTGAAAAACCAATATATTACATCAGCAAGACTCTGAATTCAGCAGAAAGAAATTATACCAAGATTGAACAGCTAATTTTGCCAGTAGTATTTGCTACTCAGAAGTTACGCACTTATTTTCTTACTCATTATGTTCGTATATTAACAAAAGCACCATTGGAGTCAGTTTTAAAGAATACAGGAAAAGTAGGAAGAATAAAAAAATGGAATGCTCAGCTGGAACAATATAACATTGTTTATGAAATACAAACTGTGCAGAAATCTCAAATTCTAGCTGATTTTTTGGCAGATTTTCCAATTGAGGAAGAATACGAAATTCAAGGACTGCCAGGGTGTGAAGAAGAAGAGCCATTAGATATTTTGGGTTCAAATAGTTCACGACGATGGGAAGTTTTTGTTGATGGGTCGCGAAATAGAGAAGGAGCAGGAATAGGTATCGTGATTACAACACCAAGGGGAGAACGTATGGTGCATTCATTTCGTCTTGAGTTCGAAGAGCATACGAATAACATAGTAGAATATGAAGCAGTGGTCCATGCTCTCAAACTCATTATTGATTAAGAATAAGTGATGTTAGACTCACAAGTGACTCGCAGCTGGTAATTAGACAGATCGAGCTAAAATATCAAACGATTGATGAAGATTTGGAAAGGTATAAAAACCTTGTGCAGAATTTAAAAAATCGTATTCCAAACATTGTTTTTCGACATTTGTCCCGAGAAAAGAATCGACATGCTGACGCACTAGCGTATGTTTCATCTATGATAAATGATCCAACCGCTAAAGCAGTAAAAATTGGGAGAATATATGAGCCATCCATAAGAGCACAAACATTAAATAATATTGAAGAGGATAGTGCGATGGAAGAAATTAATGACCCAGCAATACGGAATACCCCACTTACATCGCAACAAGAAGATGACCAACCAAACGAACCAGATTGGAGAGTCCCGATACATCAATATTTGCAAAATAAAGTGTTACCAACAGATTCTAAAGAAGCAAGGAAAATTCAACTCAAGTCAAACAGCTACCAACTTCGGGATGGAATTCTTTATCGAAATTCTTTCCATGGACCGTTGTTTCGATGTTTATCCCAAAAAGAAGGATTGCGAATTCTTAAAGAAATACATTATGGGGATGCAGGAAATCACAGCGGAAGACGATCGTTAGCATTAAAAGCCAAAATGCAGGGTTATTACTGGATTTCTATGCTAAAAGATTCGGAAAAAATGGTCGAAGGTGCGAAGAGTGTCAGCGATTTGGTAAGAAAATTAAGGCACCAGCTACAGAATTAAATTCAATACTTAGTCCATGGCCATTTGCAAAATGGGGAATTAATATAGTTGGACCATTAGTTGAAGGAACAAAGAAAAGAAAATATTTAATCGTGGCTACCGATTATTTCACCAAGTGGGTAGAAGCGAAAGCATTAACACGAATTAGAGACACTGATGTTTTTACATTTCTATTCGAGAACATCATTTGTAGGTTTGGGATTCCCGCAACAATAGTTTCTGATAATGGAAGACAATTCGGAAAGAATATCGATATGTTATTTGAAACATATAATATTCAAAAGCATAAATCTACACCTTTCTACCCACAAAGCAATGGGCAAGCAGAATCCACAAATAAAACGATCGCAACAAATCTGAAAAGAAAACATTGGATGGGTATTATAAAAAGTGGTGCGAACAGTTACATAATACATTATGGGCATATAGAACCACAAGAAAAACTTCAACTGGAGAATCACCTTATCTTCTCACTTATGGAACAGAATCAGTAATACCAACAGAGGTTATTTTACCTACAACCAGAACAGAAGCATGGGAGAAAAATCTTAATTCAGATCTTATGTTACAAAAATTGGATGACTTGGAAGAAAAAAGAGAGGTAGCACTCCAGAAGATGGAAAATTATCAAAGGGGATTAGCTCGAGAATACCATAAACGTGTAAAATCACGAAACTTTGTCCAAGGCCAATATGTCCTACGACAAATAACGGAATACCAAAGAGATAAAAATGCAGGAAAATTTGCACCAACATGGGATGGTCCATACATAATTCAAGCGTCAGCAGGACAAGGATCGTACTATCTCCAGAATATGCAAGGAGAAGTTTTACAGCATCCATGGAATGCACAATACTTAAAGCTTTACTATCCGTGAAATACAATGCAATGTTAACACAAAAGGCAGGTACATAGCCAACTAATTCAGTAATTTCCTTTATAATTTAATCACTCCAGGAACATTGTATCTTGGAAAATACTGTAATTATTAATCAGAATTCCATTAATCCCGGAATATCATATACTTTGAATCCAGGAACATCATATCTTGGAAAATACTATGATCATTGATCAAAATTCCATTAATCCCGGAATTTCATAATACTTTGAGCGCTCAAAATTATTCCAGGAACATCATATTCTGGATTGCGTTGCGATTGACGACACAATCATACACAAAAGGTAAACATCCTTAAAGAATTTCACTAACAACGAAATTCTTATAAAGAAGGAGTTCCTTATTATTGGTTTATCAATTTTCAAAGTACAGTTCGGGACCAACCCTGTATCTTACCCCTGGCTCGGGTTTGTTTCGTATGTGTGGGATCTCGAACAACATGATTTGAGGTAAAAAGTACTTCAATTCATGGTACTCGGAAAGTCATATGATAGCCAAAAAGATTACTTAATCAAATTCTCTTGTGCAGGGAACAACATTGAAAAAATGTATCAAAAGGTTACAAAAGAAAATTCTTGAAAGACAGACAAAGTACAAGATGGTGAAGCAAACAAAAGATAAAATTATAAAGAACATAATCAAGCATCGGGAAGACTGGGTCGCG
The DNA here is from genome assembly GCA_023531435.1 of Papaver californicum. NCBI lineage: Eukaryota > Viridiplantae > Streptophyta > Magnoliopsida > Ranunculales > Papaveraceae > Papaver > Papaver californicum. The sequence continues at coordinate 7,359 of JAJJMC010029959.1, forward strand.
ATGGTGGAGGGGAAACTACAGGCACAGAAGCGCGTTTACTAAGCACTGAAGGATCGGATTGTGCACGATCTAAAGCAGTATTGAAGGATTTCGCAATTTTTGCTTTAGCATCCTGTCGAACCCAATGAACAAAGTCGCGCCCAAAGTTGATTTCTTTTTGAAGCTGTTCGATCTTTTGTTGATCTTTTTCTATTTGAGCAACAAAACGTGATCTTTGATCTTTTTCTTCATTCAATTCTGTGGTTAATGATACAATTTCTTGTTCACGAGCTGCAATCTTGGAAAGCTCAACAGACAATTGATCCTGTAAACTCCGAACTTTTGTTGCACCAAGAGACACATTGTTTTCAGAAGTCTTTAACTCTTCAGTGATGTTTTTCACTGTATCATTCATTGTATTAAGATCAGTTTCTGCTTGAGTTGCTCGATCTTTAACTTTATTAAGTTTTCTCTCCAGTTCTGAGAATACAAGAAAATATTAGATAAATTTTATGGTATAATAAACCAAAAGGCAGGTATACCAAAAAAGTACCTCTAACAACAGATTTAAACTCTATTTCTTTCAGAGTAAGCAATTTTACAACTTCTTTGTATTTTGACTCAGCTTTATTACGCCTCCAAGTGGCTAAATCAAAACTGTCGTTCAATTTAGTTAGTTTTTCTCTAACCACATTCATCTCTTTGTAGATTTCCTTTGCATGATTATTCAATTGTACCATTCTACGATCGTACCTAAATAAGATTTCCAAGTTTTCCACTGGACCCAGGATAAAATTTAAATTTTCCATATAGATTAATAAAATAGAATAATAAATGAAGAGGAATGAAAAATAAACCTTGATTTTGACTCTGAAGAACTTCGATAGTCTGGAGTTGTTCTTGTTGTTGCTGATGTTGTTGTTGAAGCTGTTGGAATTGTTGAAGTTGTTGTTGAAGAAGATTATTTTGTTGCTTCAACTCATCATTTGCTTGTTGTAGTGTATCATTTCTTCCCTTCATTTTTACTGACTCGTTCTTAAACAGTAACCCCAACATGGTGGCTCGAGCCTTATAAAATTTATAACCACTAAACAAACAATCATTACCATACTGGAGTTGAGCCAAAGCTTGCTGTGGAAGTGAATATGATGAACTTTCAGCAACAGCTAAAACTTCAGTAAAGGAAGAAGGAGGATTCACAGGAAATTTTGCTCAAGAATATCGTTCTTAGACCACGCATCCTGAGCTTCATCTATAGGGATCGCACTAAGTGAATCACGAAATCGAGACATGAAACAAGAATCAGACTTAACAATATCAGGATTTGATGAAATATTTAAAAGCCCCCGAGAAAGAAACCACTTGTAAGCCTCTTCTTCATCACCGATTAAATTAAGACCTTCATCAGTTCTGACACTGGCAATTTGATTAGAGAGAGACTGCAGAATGGAAGGATCGGCACTTGGTATTTCAGTATCGACCACAACAGCAACAGGAGAAGATCGAACCAAAGTCTCGGTAGGTACGATCGGTTCCGAAGAAACTCCAGTAGTACCCTCGACTTCAGTAGGGATCGAAACATTAGGAGCGGTCGTACCAGAAGGAGGAGAAGTTTCTTTTTCAGAACGATCAACATCATTCGATTCTTCAACAAGAGTGGCATTGGTTTTAACATTCACATTTTCTACATCACCGGCCGGATTTACATCAGCATTATTCTTTTCCAACGAATTTTCTTCTTCAACATGAGTTACTTCATTCACTACATCAACAATATCTTCATCAATAACAACATCATCTCCCTCTTCTTGAGGAAAACCAGAAAAAACTCCTAATGTACCATTATCAGGTACGGGAGTATCAAGCACAAAATCAAAAGGCAATGGAGAAATAGTATTATAAAAATCGATTGAAGTACCAGAAGGAGGTGCAACAATGAGATCGGACTGTTCCGATACCCCAATTTCGGCTGGGATCGAAGAAACGGGAATAACATCAATAGGATCGGACTGATCCAATGGTAAAGCAACAACAGAACTTCCTTCTCCACTGTTTAAATTTGAAGTTATCCCTCCCATAACCTCAGTGGAAAGCACAAGAGTTCTGGACTTTTTCTGTTTCTTCTCTGCTGCAAGGACTAATTTCCGTTTTCCGTTACCTTCAACTGCGGGCTCGACCCTTTGTCTACCCTCGACAATCTGAATACTACGCTCAGATGAAGGAAGAGGAACTTCAATATCAAAAGAAGGATCGACCTGAAACCAAAAAAGTTCGAACATTGTAAGAAGATGTTAAAGATCGAAACAATATATCTAAAAGAATGAAATATGAAATAAAAAATTCGAACCTTGTATTCAAATCTATAGTCATCAAAGTTTAATCTCCATGGACAATAATTCGGGAAACAGTTTCGAAGATGTTGAATTTCATTATGGGGGATGTCATCATATACCCAAGGACCTTCAATCAAAATAGGGGTACGATACCATCTGTAATCGTGTTCCCGACGAATTCTTTCATTGGAAGGAAAATCGACTTTGGTATATAGAGCTATTCTAATTCTAGGGTCATCAACTTCTCGAAGTAAGGGAAACCCTTTGGAACATTTGCGAACTGGGCTAACACTCCATTTAACAAAAATTTTAACAGTGATACCATCACCATAAGTATTCTGGAAATTCTCAGGTGTATAATGAATACATTCTGAAGGATCGGGAACGTAGCAAGTAAGACGGGTGCGACCCTCACTGCGAAGAATGCATTCATCAAGAATTCGCCACCAATTGCCATTATACTGTGTGATGGATCGGGGATGAGTGTGGGGAGCCCTATTGCGAGTAGCAAGAACTATGAACTGGAAGGGATTATTCTTTTCATACAAAGGGAGACGAAGGCCGGCCTCTAAAGCTCCAGCAGAAATTAACAATCTGTGATGACTATATTGAAAATTTCTCATTGAATCATAGGTCAACATATCATAATTATTATCTAAGAAAGAAACTTTAAATCCTTGAAGATTATGTTTTCTCTTGAATTCTTCGATATCCATGGAACGATAGCTATAAGTAGATAATGCCCGTTTACTCTTGGGGGCAGGATTAGGAATATCAGGAGTCGAATTACGTACAGTGCGAAGTGCAGCAGGGGTGGGAATACCAGGGGATGAATCATGACGAGAGACGGCGTATCTCGAAGTAGTAGACCTACTCGATCTTCTGCTCTCACCTTGATTACCAGAAGCATCAGACTTTCTATGAGGCATGATGTAAAATCTGAAGAAAAAGAAGCATAAGAAAGAGAAAGTTAACATAACAAGAAATTACTTAGAAATAATTACAGTATAAAAGATAACCATCATTTCAATCATGAAAAGAAAGCATAAGTCAAGAAAAAATGACTTACATGAAGAAAAGAAGTGAACAATAGTCAGATCACAGTAAAGAAGAAATCAATCGATAAGGAAAGAACTTCGGAGTAGTGGAGAAATTTGAAAAGTTTAAGGAAGACAAAGCGCAATAACTATGAGAAGACAGTAAAAGTTGCAGGGTATTTAAAGGAGAGAATTAAAACCGCCATAAAATGGGAAAAGATTTGATTCTATCGAAAAAAGTGTAGCTGACACAATCATATGCATAGAAACAATAAATGCAGAGCCGGAAAAATCAATAACGTGCTAATACAATTAATGCCAGCGGAAAACTCGGATAACGTGCGAAAAAGAAACTGAAAAAAATTAAAATAAGTTCTTCTCCATTTTTTAAAATCTTGGATCAACCGCTAGATGATTTTGTAAAAAAGAGAAGAAGGGGGCAAATTGTTAGTAAATAAAAGAAGCATGACACGTGGAAGAAGATCGAGATAG
>JAJJMC010029961.1:0-2500 GCA_023531435.1 Papaver californicum
CCGGTAATCAAACGAACTTTAAATAATGAACAAAGATAAAGAAAGTGAGGGTTCCATAATGTGAACTTCCTGGAATTTCTTCTTTTTTCACTCTTTTTTTTTTGTTCTATTTATACGAATTTACTATTAGATTGCTTTCATATAATCCCATATTATCGATTCTCGAATATTATCGATTCTCGAAATAATGAAATATTTTTTCTTGATATGGTTTGGTTTTTGTTAGGATGACACCAAGAAAAGGGGGTTAAGCTTGCTTATTGTCCCTTTTGTTATATTCGGGTTTTGTCTTTTTTTCTTTATGTTTTCAACGTTCATATTGACAATAGTGTATTGAACAAATATAATTGGATCGTGGATAAATGGATCTATTTATCCACGTCCCATAAGTTTTGTTTTTTACTTCAAAAAAAGTGCTCGTTAGATTTGCTGTAACACAAGAGGACCCTTTTTTATGAAAAAATAGACAAATAAAGGAGAATCTCTCTTTTTTTATCTGGGAATTTCTTCTATTTTCATATGATTTGTTCATTTTTATATTCCGAATCGGTCCTAAAAACCTTTTGTCGATTTGTTGCTAGTTTAATCCTTTGATGTGGCCGTTCAATCTAATCTATTTCTTTTTTTATTTCGATCATATCTACACACCATAATTACATTATTTGGGTTGCTAACTCAACGGTAGAGTACTCGGCTTTTAAGTGCGGCTAGATTCTTTTACACATTTGGATGAAGCAACGGATTCGTCCATACCATTGGTAAAGTTTGTAAGACCACGACTGATCCTGAAAGGGAATGAATGGAAAAAATAGCATGTCGTATCAATGCAAAACTCTGAGAATTCTTCATCCTTACCAGATCGGTACAAAATATTGTTTGAATTCTTGGAGCGTGACAAAAGAAATTCACGGATGGGTCGAGTGAATAAATGGATAGAGCCATACGGCTCCAATTATAGGTAAATAAAAAGCAACGGGCTTTTGTTCTTAATTTGAATGATTACCCGATCTAATTATACGTTAAAAATATATTAGTGCCTAACGCGGTAAAAGGTTCTCCTATAAGTGGATTATCTATTTTTTTATAAATCCTAACTATTCACTATATCTTCATTATAGTATGGAGGGGAGACGAATGTGTAGAAGAAGGGGTATATTGATAAAGATTCATTTTTTCCAAAATCAAAAGAGCGATCGGGTTGCAAAAATAAAGGATTTCTAACCATTATCAATTGGATTAAAAAAGGGAGGATCCGTTGATTAGCCTATCTGTATCCGAGGTGTCTAGTCTTTTATTACTATATACCTTGTTTTGACTGTATCGCACTATGTATCATTTGTGAACCCAAGAAATCCTTTGCCTTTGTTTCAAATCGAATTTCAAATGAAGGAATTAGAAGCATATTCCAAAATAGATAGATCTCGGCAACAAGACTTCCTATATCCACTTCTATTTCAGGAGTATATTTATGCACTTGCTCATGATCATGGTTTAAATGGATCAATTCTTTATGAATCCGTGAAAAATGTAGGTTATGATAATAAATCCAGTTCACTGCTTGTGAAACGTTTAATTACTCAAATGTATCAACAGAAACATTTTCCTTTTTTGAGTTCGACAAATGTTTCTAAACAAAAAAATTTTGTTGCGCACAACCCAAATGTTTATTATCAAATGATATCCGAGGGGCTTGCAGTCATAGTAGAAATTCCATTTTCACTACGATTAGTATCTTTTCTAGAAGGAAAGGATAGAAAATCTCAAAATTTACGATCAATTCATTCAATATTTCCTTTTTTAGAGGATAAATTATCACATTTAACTCATGTGTCAGATATACTAATACCCTACCCTGTCCATCTGGAAATCTTGGTTCGAATCCTACGCTCTTGGATACAAGATGTCCCCTCTTTGCATTTATTGCGATTCTTTCTCCATGAGTATCGTAATTGCTATAGTCTTATTACTAAAAAAAAAGAAATTTCCTTTTTTTCAAAGGGGAATCAACGCTTTTTCTTCTTCCTATATAATTCTCATGTATATGAATGCGAATCCATATTCTTTTTTCTCCGTAAACAATCTTTTCGTTTACGATCAACATCTTTTAGAATCCTTCTTGAGCGAATAAATTTCTATGGAAAAATGGAGCATCCTGTAGTAGTGTTTAGTAATTATTTTCAGACCTTCCTATGGTTCTTCAAGGATCCTTTTATGCATTATGTCAGATATCAAGGAAAATCCATTCTGGCTTCAAAGGGAAGTCCTCTTTTGATGAAAAAATGGAAATGTAATCTTGTAAATTTATGGCAATGTCATTTTTTCTTGTGGTCTCAACCAGATAGAATTAAGATAAATAAATTATCCAATCATTCCCTCGAGCTTTTGAGCTATCTTGCAAGTCTACGACTTAACCCCTCGGTGGTAAGGAGTCAAATGATAGAAAGTACATTTATAATGGATATTTGTATTAAGAAGTTTGATACCAAAGTCCCAATTCTTT
>JAJJMC010029961.1:7500-12500 GCA_023531435.1 Papaver californicum
TCATGGATCCGAAAGAGAGTACTTGGGTTCTCCCAATAACGAAAAAGTGTATCATGCCTGACTCTAACTGGGGTTCGCGGTGGTGGAGGAACCGGATCGGAAAAAGGTGGAATTCTAGTTGTAAGATATCTAAGGAAACCGTAGCTGGAATTGAGATCTCATTTAAAGAGAAAGATATCAAATATCTGGAGTTTCTTTTTGTATCCTATACGGATGATCCGATCCGCAAGGACCATGATTGGGAATTGTTTGATCGTCTTTCTCTGAGGAAGAAGCGAAACATAATCAACTTGAATTCGGGCCAGCTATTCGAAATCTTAGTGAAACACTGGATTTGTTATCTCATGTCTGCTTTTCGTGAAAAAAGACCAATTGAAGTGGAGGGTTTCTTCAAACAACAAGGAGCTGAGTCAACTATTCAATCAAATGAGATTGAACATGTTTCCCATCTCTTCTCGAGAAACAAGTGGGGTATTTCTTTGCAAAATTGTGCTCAATTTCATATGTGGCAATTCCGCCAAGATATCTTCGTTAGTTGGGGGAAGAATCTGCACGAGTCGGATTTTTTGAGGAACGTATCGAGAGAGAGTTGGATTTGGTTAGACAATGTGTGGTTGGTAAGCAAGGATCGGTTTTTTAGCAAGGTACGGAATGTATCGTCAAATATTCAATATGATTCCACAAGATCTATTTTCGTTCAAGTAACGAATTCTAGCCAATTGAAAGGATCTTCTGATCAATCCAGAGACCCTTTCGATTCGATTAGTAATGAGGATTCGGAATATCACACATTGATCAATCAAAGAGAGATTCAACAACTAAAAGAAAGATCGATTCTTTGGGATCCTTCCTTTCTTCAAACGGAACGAACAGAGAGAAAATCAGACCGATTCCCGAAATGCCTTTCTGGATATTCCTCAATGTCCCGGCTATTCACGGAACGTGAGAAGCAGATGAATAATCATCTGCTTCCGGAAGAAATCGAAGCAATTCTTGGGAATTCTACAAAATCAATTCGTTCCTTTTTCTCTGACAGATGGTCAGAACTTCATCTGGGTTCGAATCCTACTGAGAGGTCCACTAGAGATCATAAATTGTTGAAGAAAGAACAAGATGTTTCTTTTGTCCCTTCCAGACGATCGGAAAATAAAGAAATGGTTGATATATTCAAGATAATTACGTATTTACAAAATACCGTCTCAATTCATCCTATTTCATCAGATCCGGGATGTGATATGGTTCCGAAGGATGAACCGGATATGGCCAGTTCCAATAAGATTTCATTCTTGAACCAAAATCCATTTTTTTCTTTCTTTCATCTATTCCATGACCGAAACAGGGGGGGGTACACGTTACACCGCGATTTTGAATCAGAAGAGAGATTTCAAGAAATGGCAGATCTATTCACTCTATCAATAACCGAGCCGGATCTGGTGTATCATAAGGGATTTTCCTTTTCTATTGATTCCTACGGGTTGGATAAAAAAAAATTATTGAATGAGGTATTCAACTCCAGGGATGAATCGAAAAAGAAATCTTTCTTGGTTCTACCTCCTATTTTTTATGAAGAGAATGAATCTTTTTATCGAAGGATCAGAAAAAAATCGGTCCGGATCTCCTGCGGGAATGACTTGGAAGATCCAAAACCAAAAAGAGTGGTATTTGCTAGCAACAACATAATGGAGGCAGTCAATCAATATAGATTGATCCGAAATCTGATTCAAATCCAATATAGCACCTATGGGTACATAAGAAATGTATCGAATCGATTCTTTTATGGAATTCAAAGGGATCAAATAGGAAATGATACTCTGAATCATAGAACTATAATGAAATATACGATCAACCAACATTTATCGAATTTGAAAAAGAGTCAGAAGAAATGGTTCGATCCTCTTATTTCTCGAACCGAGAGATCCATGAATCGGGATCCTAATGCATATAGATACAAATGGCCCAACGGGAGCAATAATTTCCAGGAACATTTGGAACATTTCGTTTCTGAGCAGAAGAGCCGTTTTCAAGTAGTGTTCGGTCGATTACGTATTAATCAATATTCGATTGATTGGTCCGAGGTTATCGACAAACAAGATTTGTCCAAGTCACTTCTCTTTTTGTCCAAGTCACTTCTCTTTTTGTCTAAGTCACTTCCTTTTTTCTTTGTGAGTATCGGGAATATCCCCATTCATAGGTCCGAGATCCACATCTATGAATTGAAAGGGCCGAATGATCAACTCTGCAATCAGTTGTTAGAATCAATAGGTGTTCAAATCGTTCATTTGAATAAATTGAAACCCTTCTTATTGGATAATCGTGATACTTCCCAAAAATCGAAATTCTTGATCAATGGAGGAACAATATCACCGTTTTTATTCAATAAGATACCAAAGTGGATGATTGACTCATTTCATACTAGAAATAATCGCAGGAAAGACTTTGATAACACCGATTCCTATTTCTCAATGATATCCCACGATCGAGACAATTGGCTGAATCCCGTGAAACCATTTCATAGAAGTTCATTGATCTCTTCTTTTTATAAAGCAAATCGACTTCGATTCTTGAATAATCCACATCACTTCTGGTTCGATTGTAACAAAAGATTCCCTTTTTATGTGGAAAAGGCCCGTATCAATAATTATGATCTTACGTATGGACAATTCCTCAATATCTTGTTCATTCGCAACAACATTTTTTCTTTGTGCGTCGGTCCAAAAAAACATGTTTTTTTGGAGAGAGATACTATTTCATCAATCGAGTCACAGGTATCTAACATATTCATACCTAACGATTTTCCACAAAGTGGTGACGAAAGGTATAACTTGTACAAATCTTTCCATTTTCCAATTCGATCCGATCCATTCGTTCGTAGAGCTATTTACTCGATCCCAGACATTTCTGGAACACCTCTAACAGAGGGACAAATAGTCAATTTTGAAAGAACTTATTGTCAACCTCTTTCAGATATGAATCTCTCTGATTCAGAAGGGAAGAACTTGCATCAGTATCTCAATTTCAATTCAAACATGGGTTTGATTCACACTCCATGTTCTGAGAAATATTTACCATCCGAAAAGAGGAAAAAACAGAGTCTTTGTCTAAAGAAATGCGTTGAGAAATGGCAGATGTATAGAACCCTTCAACGAGATAGTGCTTTTTCAAATCTCTCAAAATGGAATCTGTTACAAACATATATGCCATGGTTCCTTACTTCGGCAGGGTGCAAATATCTAAATTTCACCCTTTTAGATACTTTTTCAGACCTATTGCCGATACTAAGTAGCAGTCAAAAATTTGTATCCGTTTTTCATGATATTATGCATGGATCAGATACATCATGGCCAATTCCTCAGAAAAAATTGTGGGCGATTCTTCCACAATGGAATCCGATAAGTGAGATTTCGAGTAAGTGTTTACATAATCTTCTTCTGTCCGAAGAAATGATTCATCGAAATAATGAGTCACCCGTTCCATTGATATGGATACATCTGAGATCACCAAATGCTCGGGAGTTCCTCTATTCAATCCTTTTCCTTCTTCTTGTTGCTGGATATCTCGTTCGTACACATCTTCTCTTTGTTTCCCGGGCCTCTAGTGAGTTACAGACAGAGTTCGAAAAGATCAAATCTTTGATGATTCCATCATACATGATTGAGTTGCGAAAACTTCTGGATAGGTATCCTACATCTGAACTGAACTCTTTCTGGTTAAAGAATCTCTTTCTAGTTGCTCTGGAACAATTAGGAGATTCTCTAGAAGAAATACGGGGTTCTGCTTCTGGTGGCAACATGCTATTGGGTGGTGGTCCCACTTATGGGGTCAAATCAATACGTTCTAAGAAGAAATATTTGAATATCAATCTCATCGATATCATAAGTATCATACCAAATCCCATCAATCGAATCACTTTTTCGAGAAATACGAGATATCTAAGTCGTACAAGTAAAGAGATCTATTCATTGATAAGAAAAAGAAAAAACGTGAACGTTGATTGGATTGATGATAAAATAGAATCCTGGGTCGCGAACAGTGATTCGATTGATGATGAAGAAAGAGAATTCTTGGTTCAGTTCTCCACCTTAACGACAAAAAAAAGGATTGATCAAATTCTATTGAGTCTGACTCATAGTGATCATTTATCAAAGAATGACTCTGGTTATCAAATGGTTGAACAACCGGGATCAATTTACTTACGATACTTAGTTGACATTCATAAAAAAGATCTAATGAATTATGAGTTCAATAGATCCTGTTTAGCAGAAAGACGGATATTCCTTGCTCATTATCAGACAATCACTTATTCACAAACCTCGTGTGGGGCTAATAGTTTTCATTTCCCATCTCATGGAAAACCCTTTTCGCTCCGCTTAGCCCTATCCCCGTCTAGGGGTATTTTAGTGATAGGTTCTATAGGAACTGGACGATCCTATTTGGTCAAATACCTAGCGACAAACTCTTATGTTCCTTTCATTACGGTATTTCCGAACAAGTTCCTGGATGACAAGCCTAAAGGTTATCTTATTGATGATATTGATGGTAGTGACAATATCGAGATTGATGCTAGTGACGATATCGATGATGACCTTGATACAGAGCTGCTAACTATGACGAATGCGCTAACTATGTATATGACGCCGAAAAAAGACCGATTTGATATCACCCTTCAATTCGAATTAGCAAAAGCAATGTCTCCTTGCATAATATGGATTCCAAACATTCATGATCTGTATGTGAATGAGTCGAATTACTTATCCCTCGGTCTATTAGTGAACTATCTCTCCAGGGATTGTGAAAGATGCTCCACTAGAAATCTCCTTGTTATTGCTTCGACTCATATTCCCCAAAAAGTAGATCCCGCTCTAATAGCTCCGAATAAATTAAATACATGCATTAAGATACGGAGGCTTCTTATTCCACAACAACGAAAGCACTTTTTCACTCTTTCATATACTAGGGGATTTCACTTGGAAAAGAAAATGTTCCATACTAATGGATTCGGG
>JAJJMC010029971.1:0-13574 GCA_023531435.1 Papaver californicum
GGGTGGAAAAATAGAGCCATCCATTTTCACTTCTTAGTGAATGAGAAACCTTTGGTTTGTCCCATATTGGGCAAACCAAGGAGGAAGTTTATCCTCTTTACCACAAACGTTCTATATAAGGAAAAAGAACTAGTGGATTGGATATGGACTTAGGAAATGGACTAGTGGGAAAATGCACACATGTGCGGTGCTTCGCACCGAAGCACCACGGGCCGCGGGCTTGCAGAGCTTGCTTGTGCTTTTGCGTGTGCCTTGGCGCGAGCCTGCGAGTGCCCATCAAAGATCCAACGGTTTTATATTTTAATTTTGTACATTAAATATTTTACCGTTTTGAATTTATAAAATTAAATCAGGTTTAATAAACAAAATATTTTAATTAAATATCTCGAATTAAATATATTTAATTAATTGATTTTTGACCGTTTGAAAATTCAACAGTCTTCTTCTTCTTTAAAAGAAAAACAAAAGTTAGATTTTTACCTACCCCAGTCGCAGCCACTGACCTGACGACTTTTCCCCTCTTCTTGCTTTGTTTTGCGCACTAGTTTAATTCTTCATTTTTCTTCTACTGTTAAGTTCACAACGGGCCAACGAGTCTTGCTAACTGGGTTGATATCAGGTGGTTTTATCCTGGATTCGATTTGTCATCTCTAAAGGTATAGCAACATCTTTCTAAAGGTGTACTTGACAAATATCGAGTTAAGGGCAGTCTGTTGAACATGCGACTCCATCTCTCTATGCTTGTGTGGTTTGTCTGAAGTGTGTTATCTGTTCTAACCCTTAATTCTTTTCAAGTTTCTGTTTGGTTTGCTTACTGTTACAGGAATATTCTCCAACAGTCTTAACTCGATATCTGTATTATTTGAAAATTTTACTTCTGTAACAATGGTGAAGACTGATGTTGACAGACCTCAGAAATTTTCTGGAAAGGACTTCAAAAGATGGCAGTTGGTGTAATTTTAAAGTGGTAAATAAAGATTCGTTACTCAGACTTGTGAAGATTGATTTTAAATTTAATTTCTAAAACTAAAAGTATGAAAACTCAAATATTTTTTTATAAGGTTGAGAGAAAACTGAGGCTAGGATTCCACTATTTTCCAATTTCAAAGTGATAATAATTTTAATCATGCAATTAAAACATTTTAATTCGATTCTAAATCATTGCAAAAATAGATTTTTAAAACAACAACTGTATAATAAAAGCATGGAGCATCTAGGACCTAATCCAAGGCATGCACCATCTAACAGAATCACAATTGCTTAAAAAAAATCTTTTAAATCAATTTTCAACCAAGGCAATTAATCATAAATAAATTGCATAAATTAATTAAATACATACCACATAATTGTTGGAAAAGTAGCTTCCTCCATAGCCTCAAAGAAGAAGTTTATCTCCTCATAGTAATGGCAAAATCCTCAAAAATTATTATTTATTACTCAAAAATTGCTTACAAGGAGAATATGATTGCACACAGTCGATTAGATACGGATATAAGTGTTCTGGAAACACTTCAGCCTGTAACAGAAAACAGTTCAAAAGAATACGCAACAAGAAACAGTTTTCTGTTGCGTTTTGAAATAAAGTACGGTTTCTGTTTTAATGAACGACAGTTTTCTGGTGTAGCCTGCTTCGTGTTCTTCCTTGGCAGCAGCAGAAATTTTTGAGCTTCCTGTTTACGTGATTCTCCTGATTGTGAGCAATTCTAAGCTTCCCAATTGTTTTTCTCCCCCAACCCAATTGCTATACTTATACTAATTCAAGCTTCCAATCTCTCCAAAAACTCCCAAAAATTCCATGAATTCATGAACAAAAGCTTTCCCAAAACATGAGCTTTCTTCCCGATTTCTTCCGATTCTTTCCTTGATTTGATTCTAATAAGAGTAGAGATTGATATCTTTCCCTTTTTAATTCTTTCCCAAACAATTCAGTTTCCTAAGTTAAGAAAATTCCATAAACAAACTTGTTTCCAAATTTGCTGTTACGTGAAAAAGAATTTTTTCTTCCCGCCCAAAGCGTGCATTCAAAATATTGGGTGCCTTTAACTTGGGTGCCTTGATCCAAAGAGTGGGTGCCTTAATACAATGTGACGGTGCCTTTAACAATTCTCCAAAAATACCTAAAAAGCAATAAAAACCATGATAAGTACAAAAATTAAATACCAACAATATATAAAATTGAGATTAAATCGGACACAAAAATGTGTCTATCAAATACCCCCAAACTTATTATTTGCTAGTCCTCGAGCAAATCTAATCTAGAAAATAAAAATCCTAACTCACTTTCGCAGGAATCGCGACTACATTTAGCATATGTAATAAGCCTTTAAACCCCTAGGTGTCCCTAGTGGACGAGTTATAGTCTCGTGAGGGTTTACAAGAGGTAGACCCACAAAACCTTTACTCCAGATTTTAGCGACTTGTGAAAAATTTAGGGTAGACACTAAACAAACTATTTAGTTGGCTTACTCAATTCTTCGGCTATAGGAATCATTACCCTATATGAGTCCAATTGCTGTATACGAGTGCTTTACTCAAGCATACTAAATTCATATGTGACAACAGAGCTCTAATCATATAATCGTTTAATCCACAAATCCCAGAATCTATCATAGTTCAATCACATGAAAAGATTTAGAAGATGAACATGGAAAAATGAAGGTTGCACGTGTTGACTAAGGTGAACGGTGTTTCCCATATCTGTCTGAAGGTCATTACCAGGATGATACCTAATGAATTTGAGATACGCACCCACTATTCTTAAATTTTATACTAATATCAATTCAACTGGTCTATACTCGAGTTCCCATGGATCCTGCATTCCACGCTTGCTTAGGCGACGGAGACAGGGAGAACCCACACAAATTTCTAACAATAATAACAATTTTTTTTTTTCTCTTTATTTTTTCTCTATTTTTTTTTCTCTATTTTTTTCATATCTTTTTTTTTTTTCATAATAATGGGGCTTGATCTCAAAACACTCTATTTCATCCCGACGTCGATAACAATTTGATGCTGGGCCCCACCAAATCACTTAGAGAAACACAAATTTGCAAAAGTAAAAACAGAAAGTGATATGGTAGTGATAGACTCCGAGATGTGGTGACAACTATCATGTTATTACTAACACCTGTACTCTGTCCTTTTATGAATAGACTCTTTCACTGGGTACACCAATTCCTATTGAAAAAGAGCTAAGTTTCCATCTACCTAGAATGGTTAGTGTCACCCTGAAGTGCTCACAAGTTTCTAAATTCTAGAGCTTTATTATTCGACTAAAAAGTTTCTCCCTTACCCCCAAACTTAAATCAAACAGTGTCCTCAATGTTTCCAAATATAAATGTAAGAGCATGAACAAGGAGAAACTGTTATCAATCGAAAAGAGCTAATGAAAGATATTACCGTGTCGCATGAACATGGGTTACCTCCCAAGAAGTGCTAAATTTAAAGTCTTCAGCCAGACTTAGAAAGAATTAGTCACCTCATAAAATCATATAGCAATAATCGGAACAATTCTAAATCGAATAGGGTTATCCAAAATGCCAAGAAAATGAACAAACCGAGCACACCCTTATCTAGTTTTATGTTTAAGACAACTACTTCTAGCTGTGGTTCAGGTTCCATAGAAGGGTCTAGATAAAATATTTTCTTAGGCTGGATTTCTTCGTAGGAAGAATCTACAGGTTGTAAAGTCTGGAATAACTTAACTAAGAACTTAAAAGCACATAATAATAACCTGAATAATTTTGGATCCTCAAAGTCAATCGGAGTTGACTCAAATAATTGACTACTATGAAGGTGATCATTCTTAAACAAATGTGTCGATTCTAATCTCCTAAGATAATTAAGTTTAGTCTCAAAACTTAATAACTGACACATTTGAAATTCTAACGTTCCCACATATGGACGAAAATATTTTGGTGGGAAAACAAAGTTAATTTGGTATTACTTCCTAGGTAAACCACATCGACCAGAGGATGGGTTTCTACCAACTGAACTTCTTTCTGGACATCAACAGGTTCAGGGAATCTAGCTCGAAGATGATCTTGTAAAATGGTAGAGTTGCATATGTCAAGTCCCAAGTTAGGGACCTTTCTAAGATATAAAGCACATGGAGAATGGTAGTCACCCCCAAACTTAAAGTTTTTAGTGTCTCTAGATAGACTCATCACACTTTCTCTATTTTCTAGATCGTCCGGTTCCCGAAAATTGTCAATTTCTTCTTCTAAATGATGATCAACTAGACATTCCTCTAATGTATCTTCTAATAAGGTATTTGGTAATGACTCCTGAACTAATATTTCTATCATGTTTACCTCCTCCATGCACGTGTCACCTAACTCAGAAGGTTGCTTATTAATATGGAAAATATTTAGTTCAATAGTCATATTACCAAAAGACAAATTCATAATACCAGTTCGACAGTTAATGATCGCATTAGATGTAGCTAAAAACGGGCGACCTAATATCACAGGTATCTGATTCTCTGGGTCACGGACAGGTTGAGTATCAAGGACAACAAAATCTACTGGATAAATAAACTTATCTACCTCAATAAGAACATCCTCTATGATACCACGAGGAATTTTCACAGACCTATCAGCTAATTGCAGTGTTATCTGAGTAGGTTTCAACTCACCAAGTCCTAGCTGAAGGTACACATGGTACGGAAGTAAGTTCACACTGGCTCCTAAGTCAAGTAACGCTTTCTCAACACGGTAGTTACCCATTGTGCAAGAAATGGTTGGGGACCCTGGGTCTTTGTACTTAGGAGTTGTAGTATTCTGGAGAACTGAACTCACATGTAAAAAGGCTTTCTTTGGTACACTAAGCTTTCGCTTTCGCGTATAAATATCCTTAAGAAACTTGGAATAAGCAGGAATCTGCCTAATTGCATCTAATAACGGAAGGTTTATTGTGACTTGCCTAAAAACCTTCAGTATGTCATTAAAGTTGGATTCCTCCCTAGTTGGTATTAGAAGTTGTGGGAATGGGACTTTAGGCACAAAATCGGGTTCAGCCGGAACCGCATTGGATTTTTTAGAGACTTTATCAGTCTCTTCAACTATAGGCTGGGAAGGGTGAACTACAGCATGTTCACTATTGGGCGAGGTTACCTCATTGTCTACTACTCTACCACTCCTAAGGATTTTAATTGAATTCACATGGTTAGTAGATAACGCATGAACTCCTCTAGGGTTGGGTTGTGGTTGACTAGGGAACTTGCCTTTTTCTCTTAAAAACTCATTCAACTGACTAAATTGGTTTCTCAAATCATGGATAGCCTGTGAGTTATCTTGCACTATCTTCGTATTGTCTGCTAAATCTTTTTTGATTTTTTTCTCAAACTCAGCAGAGTTATATGTTAGGAGAGCGAGAGACTCCTCTAAACTCATGATCCCTTTGTCTAAAGAGTTCTGAAATTGTGCCGGTCCAGAAGAATTCTTAGTATAATCAAAACCTGGTGGACCCTGAGGGTTACTAGACTGACCTTGATTCTGGTCCTTAGACCAAGAAAAATTTGGATGGTTTCTCCAACCAGGGTTATAGCTTTCTGAATATGGATCAAACTTCTGACGGTTATCATATCTAGTGTTATTATAAAGAGCATGGGCTTGCTCTTCAACAGTCTGTCCTTCCCAAAATGGCTTGGGCTCTATTCCTCGACTAGATTGACTTAATTCTAAGGCTTCTAACCTTTTCACTATAAAGGAATATTTGGCATCTGATTCAAGACTTTCATCTACCCTATTGACATTACCTATACTCAGAAGAGTTTTTCTAGGGGGTTCCTTACTACATTCCCATTGATGGGTCTTATCAGCAATCTCATGCAAAAATTTCATCGCCTCAGTAACATTTTTACTATCAAAACTTCCTATACACAATGACTCAACTATGATGGTTGTTGGATAATCTAGCCCTTCATAAAGGATTTGGACCAGTCTTTGGTCTTCTAAACCATGTTGGAGACATTGTGTTATTAATTCATTGAACCTTTCCACATAGGTGTACAAAGACTCTCCTTCGTGTCGCCCAAATGTGGAAATATCTTGCCTAAGTTTTGATATCTTGTGCCTAGGGAAAAATTTATCTAAAAAGGCAGCAGTAAGTTGTTCATATGTCTCGATGGATTCAGATGGCAAACTATATAACCAAGATTTGGCCTTGTCTCTCAGGGAAAAGGGAAATAACCTAAGTTTCAAAGCTTCATCAGACATGTTGTGAATTTTTAGGGTACTACATATTTCTTCAAAATCCCTAATGTGAAAGTAAGGGTTTTCATTTTCTTTCCCTAAGAAGAGTGGGAGCATCTGTATGGTCCCAGGTTTCAATTCATAGTTGGCTTGAGTTTCAGCCAACTTGATACATGATGGACGAGCAGTCCTAGTAGGATTCAACAAAGATTTCAAGGTTGTCATTTCTGACACAACTGAAAAATTAGGAATAACTTCCTCACTAAGAGACAAATTCTCAAAACTAAAGTTTCCAAAGATAGGGCTCTCAAAAGAAGGGTTTCCTAAATTCTCACTCTCAGCGACAAAGTTTCTATTCTCGTCGCTGATCAAGCGGCCAATAGAATCTTCTCCAAGCACGCTCAATGGGCATGCAATAACTCCTAATCAGAAGGGAATTCTAAACAAACACAAAGCAAGGTCGACTCAACCAAATCAAACCTATTGATTCTAGCAAACAAAAAGCATGATGGCTCCACTTAGATTGTTTTCTAGACCATCTTCTATTCTTTCAAAAGACAACTAGTTACAGTTTTAGCAAACCTCTCAGGACGATCCGAATTAGATTAAGTCGAAGAGAAACAGGATAAGCTCTAGGGAGCTTTGATAACCCTGCCTCTTTGGCAACGTTTCCCTGGGTTACAAGGCGGCGCTAATCAACTTAAAATAATCTTTTCGAACTGCGAGTTAGGCTAACAAAGCAACCAATACAATTCTTTTGAATGATTTTCCAATAAGCTCGATACCCTATCGGTCTTCTTTCTAGTCAAATTTTAAGGATTAGGTTCGCGTTAGGTAACGTGTTCCTAAGGCGGGCAAGAAGGAAACGATGATGAAATCCGAGTCCTTATCTTGTATGGCCAGTTCTTTCCCTTTACTAGAAAAGTAAGTCCGTTTTCAGTTCCTCAGCATATATGCATACGAAGGAATACAGTAAACCCACTTGCAGGGGATTCGTGGGTTGACCGAATCTTACCTCCCGTACCAGACGGGAGATGAATCGGTTGAAGTCGACTCGGGCCACCGACTCCTGTATCAGTGTGCAAACCCGAGGGGCCGAGACAATATCGTAATTCGTCCTTCCCTGTAGCAGTTTATATTTAATACCCTTCCGTAGGGTTTAAAAATAATAATAAAGTCCAAAAAGTCCAAAGTCCAAAGAGAAGTGTCCAAAAATAAAAACAAATACAGAAACAATTAAAATCCTAATACAGTTTTCTAAAAATAAAATAAAATAAAATCTAATTAAAATCTAATTAAAAAAAAAAATCTTCGTCTTCTTTTTCGTTCTAGCTTTAGCTTTTAGCTCCAAGTCTTTAGCTTTAATTCCAAATCTTTGACTTTAATTCCAAAATTTTGGCTCACTTTCCTTTCGATCCAAAATCCAAAACCTGTAGCAAAAAGAGAAATACCAAAAGAAACGTAAAATAGAACAAAATAAAAATAATAATAAAAAAAAATCTAACTAAACTAATTAACCTAAAAAAAATCTAAAAACAATTCTAAAAACAAGTCCGCGTCGGCGGCGCCAAAAATTGATGTAATTTTAAAGTGGTAAATAAAGATTCGTTACTCAGACTTGTGAAGATTGATTTTAAATTTAATTTCTAAAACTAAAAGTATGAAAACTCAAATATTTTTTTATAAGGTTGAGAGAAAACTGAGGCTAGGATTCCACTATTTTCCAATTTCAAAGTGATAATAATTTTAATCATGCAATTAAAACATTTTAATTTGATTCTAAATCATTGTAAAAATAGATTTTCAAAACAACAACTGTATAATAAAAGCATGGAGCATCTAGGACCTAATCCAAGGCATGCACCATCTAACGGAATCACAATTGCTTAAAAAAAAAATCTTTTAAATCAATTTTCAACCAAGGCAATTAATCATAAATAAATTGCATAAATTAATTAAATACATACCACATAATTGTTGGAAAAGTAGTTTCCTCCATAGCCTCAAAGAAGAAGTTTATCTCCTCATAGTAATGGCAAAATCCTCAAAAATCATTATTTATTACTCAAAAATTGCTTACAAGGAGAATATGATTGCACACAGTCGATTAGATACGGATATAAGTGTTCTGGAAACACTTCAGCCCGTAACAGAAAACAGTTCAAAAGAATACGCAACAAGAAACAATTTTCTGTTGCGTTTTGAAATAAAGTACGGTTTCTTTTTTAATGAACGACAGTTTTCTGGTGTAGCCTGCTTCGTGTTCTTCCTTGAGAGCAACATAAATTTTTGAGCTTCCTGTTTACGTGATTCTCCTGATTGTGAGCAATTCTAAGCTTCCCAATTGTTTTTCTCCCCCAACCCAATTGCTATACATGCCTACTTATACTAATTCAAGCTTCCAATCTCTCCAAAAACTCCCAAAAATTCCATGAATTCATGAACAAAAGCTTTCCCAAAACATGAGCTTTCTTCCCGATTTCTTCCGATTCTTTCCTTGATTTGATTCTAATAAGTGTAGAGATTGATATCTTTCCCTTTTTAATTCTTTCCCAAACAATTCAGTTTCCTAAGTTAAGAAAATTCCATAAACAAACTTGTTTCCAAATTTGCTGTTACGTGAAAAAGAAATTTTTCTTCCCGCCCAAAGCGTGCATTCAAAATGTTGGGTGCCTTTAACTTGGGTGCCTTGATCCAAAGAGTGGGTGCCTTAATAAAATGTGAGGGTGCCTTTAACAATTCTCCAAAAATACCTAAAAAGCAATAAAAACCATGATAAGTACAAAAATTAAATACCAACAATATATAAAATTGAGATTAAATCGGACACAAAAGTGTGTCTATCAGCAGTCTAAAATGTTATTTTTCCTGAGTTTCCACATGCTAGATGAGATGGTTCTGAAGCCGTTTGATGAGTCTCTGAATGATCCTGAAAAATTACAGGACTTAGAAAGTTGGAAGAGAAGTAATTATATGGCCAAAAATCATATCTTAAACTGCCTAGAAGATGCTCTATATGATTTTTACATTTTAAGGATAATTTCAATGCTTATAATCTATGGACTGCACTACAAGATAAATATGAAGCAGAAACAACATGAAATAAAAAATTCTTGGTTGCACGTTTTCTGGAATATGAAATGATGAATGATAAATCAGTGGTTGATCAGTTTCTGGAGTTGCAAAAAATTATTAATGAAATAATTGCTGAAGGAATGGTTATTGACGAAACATTTCAAGTTTCTGCTGTTATTGAAAAATTGCCAAATTCCTGGGCTGAATACAAGAGAAGACTAAGGCATGAAACTGGTGAAATTTCCATGGTAGAATTGGGCAAGATAATCTTAGTTGAAGAATTGCTGTGTTCAAAGGACAAGAATGTTTCTTCTGCAAGAGACATGTCAAACAAAGCTCACGTCATCGAACACAAATTTGCTAATCTAAGTCTGGACCACAACAAGCGCAAGCCTGGCCCGTAAAGAAAAGGTACCTTTCAAAAACCAAAATCTGCTATTGGTAAATTTAAGGGAGCATGTTATGTTTGTGGTGTGTCTAGCCATATGGCAATTCATTGTAGAAAACGCAAAGATGCAAATTTTAAGAAATCAAATGTAAATTTAGTTGAAAGTAGTAAAAATGAGTTTTCTGGCACAGTGTCTGAGGTTAACTTAGTTACCAATGTGAGAGACTGGTGGGTAGACTCTGGAGCTACCAAACATGTCTGCGGAAGTAAAGACATGTTCACCTCCTATCAGACGGTAGGAGAAGGAGAAAAACTCTATATGGGTAATTCATCTGCAGCACAGGTTGCAGGAAAAGGAAAAGTTTCGCTGAAGCTCTCCTCTGGGAAAATCCTCACATTGAATGAAGTTTTACATGTACCAGACATCTGCAAGAATCTCGTTTCAAGTGGTGTGCTAGATGATAAGGGCTTTAAGATTGTATTTGAGTCTGGGAAAGTGATTATCACTAAGGGAAAGGATTTTGTGGGAAAGGGTTATAAGGCTTAAGGCCTATACAAATTATTTGTAACCTCTGTTGAAGTTAATAAAATTGATTCTTCTTATGTTGTTGTCTCATTGAATATCTGGCATGGTAGACTTGGTCATGTAAATTATAAATCAATGAACAAATTGGCAAACTCTGGCTGCATTCCAAAATTAAATTTGGAATATGAACATAAATTTGAAGTTTGTGTAGAATTAAAATATGCAAAGAAGCCCTTTAAGAAAAATGTCCATAGAAATTCTAATCCCTTAGAGTTAATTCACTCAGACTTAGTTGATATGAAATCAATCCAAACTAGAGGTGGAAAAAATGGTTTTTCACTAACATAGATGACTGTACTAGATACTGTCATATTTACTTGCTTAAAGGGAAAGATGATGCTTTAGAAGCATTTAAATTATATAAATTAGAAGTAGAAAACCAATTGAACACCACAATTAAAACCATTAGACCTGACCATGGGGGTGAATATGTAATCCCTATAGGAGACTTTTGTGCACAACATGGCATTATTCAAGAGGTAACTCCTCCTTATTCACCACAATCAAATGGAGTGGCTGAACGGAAAAACCGAACCCTTAAGGAGATGATGAATGCCAAGTTAATCAGTTCAGGACTACCGGCGAACTTGTGGGGGGAGGCCGTCCTCTCAGCTCGCTATATCCTGAACAGAGTGCCCCTTAAAGGATCAGTCAAATCACCGTATGAATTATGGAAAGGCAAACAACCCTCTTATGGATACCTCAAAGTGTGGGGGTGTTTAGCCAAGGTCTCTATTCCTCCACCTAAGAGGACTAAAATAGAACCTAAAGCAGTTGATTGTGTCTTCATAGGATATCCCGAACACACCACTGCTTATAGGTTTATGGTTGTGAGTTCTGAAAATTTAGAAATTGGTGTGAACACCATTATGGAATCTAGGGATGCTACATTTTTTGAAAATGTGTTTCCGTTGAAATATGAATCTCGCATGATATGTGATGATCCCCTAGATGTCCCTTCTTCTAGCCATATTTTACCGATAGAAGAAGATGAATCTGTTTATGAACCTAGAAGAGGCAAAAGACTTAGAATAGAAAAATCTTTTGCGCCAGACTTCATAACTTGTTTAGTTGAAACTGATCCACAAACGTATAAAGAGGCCATGACTTCGTCTGAATCTCCATGGTGGAAAGAATCCACTATTAGTGAGGTGGATTCTATTGTTCAGAATGAAACCTGGGAGATAGTAGATTTACCTCCAGGGTGCAAACCCATAGGCTGTAAATGGATCTTCAAGAGAAAACGTAAGGTAGATGGAACTGTGAAAAAGTATAAAGCTAGACTAGTAGCTAAGGGCTATAAAAAAATAGAAGGTGTAGATTTCTTTGACACTTATTCACCTGTCACTAGAATTACTTCCATTAGGATGCTAATTGCAATCGCTGCAATTCATAACCTAGAAATACATCAAATGGATGTAAAAACTGCGTTCCTAAATGGTGAATTAGATGAAGAAATTTATATGGATCAACCCGAAGGCTTTGTAGTGAAGAGTTATGAAAACAATGTGTGTAGACTTAAAAAGTCTTTATATGGCTTGAAACAAGCACCGAAACAATGGCATGAAAAATTTGATCATGTAATGTTCTCTAGTGGATTTAAAATAAATGAACTGACAAATGTGTGTACAATAAATCTATAAATGATGCCTGTGTGATTGTATGCTTGTATGTTGATGATATGCTTAGACTAGGCACAACCTTAGAAATCATTAATTCCACTAAGAACATGTTGAGTGAGAACTTTGACATGAAAGACTTAGGTCCAGCTGATGTAATCCTAGGGATGAAAATTAGAAAGGAGTCTAATGGATTCAGTCTTAGTCAATCTCATTATGTTGAATCAGTTCTTAAGAAATTTAACCAGTTTGATAGTAAACCTGCAAGTACTCCATTTGACCCTTCTTGCAAACTCAAGAAAAACAAAGGCAATGGAGTCTCGCAACTTGAATATTCACGAGTCATAGGAAGTATGATGTATTTAATGAAATGCACAAGACCAGTCATTGCCTATGCTGTGAGTAGACTAAGTAGGTATACCTGTAATCCAGGACATGAACATTGGGATGCACTTTTCAGAGTGTTCAGGTATCTTAAATACACTTTAAACTACCGTTTAAGTTATGAAAGACACCCTGCTGTTCTTGAAGGATACTATGATGCAAACTGGATAGCAGACTCAGAGAAGTCTAAGTCTTCGAGTGGATTCGTATTCACTCTAGGCTGTGGATCAGTGTCTTGGAAGAGTTCCAAACAGACCTGTATCGCTCGATCCACAATAGAATCCGAGTTTATTGCGTTAGATAAAGCAGGAGAGGAAGCCGCTTGACTAAGATGTTTTTTAGAAGATATTCCTCTCTGGCATAGGCCTATGCCAGCTATATCTATACATTGTGATAGTCAAGCTGCAATAGCTAATGCTAAAAACAACAACTATTACGGAAAATCCATTCATATTAGGAGAAGACACAATTCTCTAAAACAACTAATCTCAACTGGCGTTATTTCTGTTGACTTTGTGAGGTCTAAGGAGAATATCGCGGATCCTTTGACGAAAGGCTTGTCCAAGGAGATAGTTAGTAATGCATCAAGGGGGATGGGGCTTAAGCTCATAAATTAAAACTTGCCATGAAGGATACTCAACCTTGCTGACTGGAGATCCCAAGATCAAGGTTTTGAATGAGACAACTAATTTGTGGCGGGTAAAAATTAAACACTATCAGGGAATTATTTTCTCTGTCCCTTCCTATGGTGTAGACGTGATAGTGTGACTGCATGTGAGGATGACTTATAATAAAGTCTTAGTGAATTATATAGTTTCAATTTAAGATTGAAATGGAGTGTAGCAGTTAACACTCTTGATAGAACTCACCTATCTGAATGAGGAAATAGGTCGCTTCCTATGAGAATTGAGCTAATTCTCTAGAGCATTCTGAGAAACGGGATATGTCCAGGGCCAAAACGGACACAACGTCGTGAACTTAACAACACTCTTGAGAGATATCTCGCGTAAGGAGCTATTGATGAATTACACCAAACCATGGCAGTTCAAGACATCGCGTTCACTGACCATCAAGTAGTTCCGGTACTTCTCACTAAGCAGAGGTTTAATTCCTTATGGACACCTATTGCTTAAGAGGTATTTCTCGTTTTCCGGTTTTCTGATTTATCGCTTTCTTCATTCATGTGGGGGATTGTTAGAATTAAAAATGGATTTCTTACTTAAAATGATTTTTGTTACTTAATATATCTTAGTGGGATCTAGGGTCACTAGTCCAAACTTAGGGTGGAAAAATAGAGCCATCCATTTTCACTTCTTAGTGAATGAGAA
>JAJJMC010029980.1:0-23619 GCA_023531435.1 Papaver californicum
GTAACTTTCGTGGTAATTAGATAGACTTCATCCTTGGTTTATCCCATACGGGACAAACCAAAGGTTTCTCATTCACATAGAAGTGAAAAATGGATTTTTTATTTCCACACACAATATAGGCTAGTGACCCTTTGGTCCCATCAAGATAATTTTTGTAACAAAATATTTATTTTTTTGTAAATAAGCAATAAATTCATTTTTAATTCTAACAGGTTTCGCATGAAGCCATTTTCTTGAGAGTCACTGCTTTGTCATGTTCAGCTTTTGCTTATACATGGGTTTTGATGAATAAAAAACACTGGACCAATTTTATGCACACTCTTTATAATTCAGACTTTTGAATTAATTTTTCAAAAATTCATCATAAACAACTAAAAGAACACTCAAAAACCGTCCCTTTTTCTATGGAATGAGACCCAATCCACCCAAAATGAACTCCCTGCTACTTTTGGGAAGGCAGGTCCCATTTGAATGTGAGAAAGATGCTTTTTAAAGCGTTTTTCTGATTATTTATCTGGAACCACTCGCAATTTTAATAGCTATAAAATGAGAGACGGGATGTTTAGCATGTAGGATATACCAATACAGGGACCGATAGTTAGTTATCTAATTAAAATTAATCAAATCAATATAAATGTGAAATTGACATTCTTTTGAAGGAGGTGCACAAAATTGAACTCAGTCTCTTAGTATGAATTTCATATATTTATGCTTGGAGGAATTACATATTCTCGATGATCCAAAACTTATAAGTTTGAACCCTATTGGAGTGTAATTTTCACAAATTACATTCATTCCTTTTAGAATATCCATAATTATAAGATGAGTAAAGAGTAAAACCAAAAAATAAATATTAATTTTTTTTTTTAGGTATAGTCTATATGAAGCGCAAAGGTAGAAGATTAAAATATAGTTAAACGCATGCATAATTCACATTTGACCTTTGGCGCAATTATAGAACATGTATGTTAGTTGCGCGGACGTATAATTACCGCATGACCAAATAATAGGCGAAGTTTAAAAGTCCGTCTAGTACACGGACGTATTATAAATATCCGCCTGGTTTTCAGACGTTAATTAAATGTCCGCCTGGTTATCATACGTTTATTTTCATTTGCGTCTGCCATCAAACGTTCCCTATATATACGTTGAGCATCAAACAAAGATTATACTTGCGCTCTACTAAATTTGGGTTTGGTCTGAATTTTGGATCATTTTTAATCTCAAACCCTAGAAAACTTGATCAAATATTGTTATGATCCGTTCCACTATGATTGCTTCAACGAGCAAATTTGGGTATAGTCCATCGTTTACTCGCATAACTATGGACGCTCTTAATAACAGCGCAGAGCATATCAATGTCAATTTCCTTCGGATATGATCTTCCCAAATGGGTGTAATGGCATATCAGAACACTTGTTACCTAGCCATGTTGCATTTAGCTCGGCCAAACTTTCTCCTTGTCCGGATATGATCCGGATAAAAGGGGAAAAAAATAAAAATGTTGTAGGTGTTGTTTCTGTAACAATGGAATAAACTAAACAGGAAAATAAACTGTTAACGTTAGAAAAATATGAACACTCTGATGTTGATGCACAAACTGGACAGAGCCACCTGCTCAGCAAATTGTCCTTAACACAATAGTTTTCGGGTACTTCTCAAGAATGAGAGATGCTATACCCCAACTGAGAAGATGTGTCAAGGATAGAACTGTCTGTTATGAATTGAATTAGCACAACTCAATTCACCCTCTAGAACTTAACAACAATTTAGATAGAAGAAGAAGAAGAAGGGAAATAAACATACAAAGTGCGCAAGCAAAGAGAGAAGAGGGTAAAAGAGCTAGGGATAGTCGTCTTCTATGGAGTGAGTTGAAATGAAGAAAATGGTTTTCTTTTATAGGCAAAAGTTTGAGAGAAAATTAAATTCGAATTAATGAAAATAATTTCGAATTAATCACGGTAAATAAAAACGGTAAGAATCTTTTCATTTTAGGAAAATATTTCACAAAAACGGTAAGTCTTGATTAGACAGTAGCCAAGCTCATGTGTGAAAAAAAAGTGTGAATCAACTAGCACATTGCCTTAGTCCTCCCCCAACCACAAAAGCATCTAAACCCTAAGGGCCCTCCCTTAGTTGCAAGTTTTATGGTAATATAGGTAGAACACATCTCTAATTTGTCCAATGTGGGACTAACTAAAGGTTCTTCATTCACAAAATAATGAAAATGAAAATGATGTTTCCACCCAACAAATAAGCTAGTGTCTCTTAGTGACCTATTGGTCCTAAGATCCATTCCTACCTAGACCAATAATTCAATTTAAAATCATTTTAAATTCATTTCATTTTCTCCAACAATAGATTCATTGTGATTTTAGCTAAACTTTGTGAAACATTAAGACAACGTTTTTTTTGCTAATTATGATGTGTAGTACCACGTCAAGTGTTAACAGATAACTGATTAGACATCAAAATGGACGTGAAATTTGTATGTTGAGCCAAAATGTACAAATATTTGCCGTGTGGTCTAATGTGAAAAAAATGATAATGCATATATGTGGACCACTTTACCTTTTATCATGATAGTAAAACCTCAATAATTTCCTCATTACTTACCTTTTTCCAGTTCATCAAGGAAAAACAAACATACTAGAAATAACAAATTTTAGACCCTATACATTTCTTGTCTCTTTTGTACCCAAAAATATCAAGTCCACTAAAGATAGGAATAGTATCTTTCATTTACTTGTTATAACCTTTTTTATACTTTATATTGAAGTAAAAAGGTCTTAGTTTTTTTTTTTTTTTTAGCATAAAAGATCTTAGGTTCACGATGTATTAACAGTTTATCTTTATTTTTCTTTCATTTTATACCAAATGAGATTGTTTACCTGATAATTTCGAAGAATAAATACATCGAATAATAAGAAACTCAAAAATCAACTATAATACAAATATAAAAAATAAATAAACCGAGAAAGAAATATGAAAATACCGTGAATATCATACTAAATTCTTATATACAGAGAATAGAAAAAAAAATGATGTTACGAATTAATCCATTTTGAGTAATGTTTTCTTCCAAAATAAGAGATGCTCTTATAAAGGAGTTTGTCTAATAGATCATCATTTTGAAGACAACAATCCGGTGAAAATTTTGTTACATCTCCTTCGTACTTGAACCTAATCGGGGTATTCTCACGGGTAAAAAGAAATGCCGCAAAGTGTACATACAAGGATGGTTTGAAAGCGAAGTAAGAATTGCACAAAAGCGAAAACGCCAAGTTTAAGGCTAAATTTTTTAAAAAAAATTACACAAGAAAGGCACCAATTATAAAGTAAAAGATGTATGGTTGTGTTTGATTGCATCTGATTACATGGATTAACTATATTTCCATAGAATTAACATGTTTTTCGTCATTTGATTATAAATAAATCTCTATTGAATTGTGAATCCATTTTAAGAAAAAGAAGAAAAAAAAGTGGTATAAAGTGTGTTTTTAATTTAACTCCTTGGAATTTCACGATAAGCCTTTCCTTACCTCCCCAAGATAATGTTTCATGGAATACACTTTTTCATAAAATTATTTCTTTCCTGGTATTAAACATAGCCTATGATCATTAAGTG
Organism: Papaver californicum; assembly: GCA_023531435.1. NCBI lineage: Eukaryota > Viridiplantae > Streptophyta > Magnoliopsida > Ranunculales > Papaveraceae > Papaver > Papaver californicum. The sequence goes on from JAJJMC010029980.1 coordinate 3,629, forward strand.
GTAATAAGCCTTGATCTAATATGATTTGTCTCTTGCTTAAATCTTATCTGACACTGATCGGATTTGAGCAAAAAAGAATAGCGACTAAATTTTTGTTTTAGGAATTTGAGAAAGAGTTTTTATCTCTATTTTTTTTAGCCCAAAATAGAACTCATTAGAGATTAACTTATTAACAAACTGTTATTTTTTTAAATTCAAACCAATTGATGATAAAATTATATATTCCCTATGTTTCAAAATAATAGATAAAATTATTATATTTGAGTATATCAAAAAGATAAGTTTATTTCCATAAATAGAAAGTCAAGATTACTACTTTGTCTATATGGGGCCACTCCTCTCCTTTTATTTTCCTTTCAATAAATTTAAGGAATCACTTCTAAGTCAAGGATAAATAAAGAAAAACATTAAAAACAAGCTCAAATAGTTAATTTTTTTTATTTTTGTGTCAAGCCATACAAGCATGTAATTTTGGAACGAAAGGAGTATCACAAAATGCAATTAAATATCGTAAGAGTATAGTGCACAATAAATAAAAAATAAGACTTTTGTTAATTTATATCCCGTATGCATGTTAAGGTTTATTGAAACACCAATCATTTGTATTGAAAAATCTGTTTTTTATCTTATTCTACTAGAAAATGGTTTTTCTTGCATTAAAAACAACAAATTTTATTTCAAATGCAAAGAATTATTGTTTTCAATGTAAATAAAACAGACAAAATTTATTTTTCAATGTAAATATTTGTTGTTTTAGTGAAATTAAAATTTTATTTCAGACGAATATTTAATTACCTTACAAACAAATTAAGATCTAAAGATCTAGATAATGTCAACGATCCTTATTCGTACCCCATAAAACCTCATCACTAAGAAATACTTGTTGATCTGATCGCTGATTTACCCAATACCCTTGCATGTTATACATATATGAACATGACTCACTTATTTACATATAAACCCCACCTGCAACTGCAATGACAAAAGTACTTGTTCATCAGGGTGAAAAAAGAAAAGAAAAAGAAAAAAAGTCTTACCCCAAAAGGCCAAAACTTCGAGTAACCATAAAAAAAAGGTCTATCCAGCCAGGTACAGTCATATCAAAAACCTTGAATTTTGACCTCTAAAAAACCTCGTCAGACCTCCTCTAAAAATTCTACTACACTGATCAAGACAATCTATCTTCTTCTGATATCATCAAATCAATGCGTATGACAATAATACTACTGAGAGATGTGGAGAAGAAAAGAAAAACATCACAAATTTCAGTTTAAGTAATCATTTGGTTTTCTCTCATGTGATGAGCATTATGAGCTGTTGTAGTACATTTTTTTCCCTCTGTGTTTGACCCTACAAAATCCAAGTTTTGTGGTCAAATTTCCACTCTATCACCAACAGTAAAAAACAGTATATATTCTAGTTAAGTTAGTTCCTTTTTTCTTCTATTGGTGGATGTCATCTTTATATATTGATTGATATCGTGGGTGGAGCTTTTGCAATTGTTAAGGTATATATATGTACGACCATATATACCTTTGTATAAGCACATTCAAAGTCCTTGGCATCTTAATGTCAAAAAGGCCAACAAGTCCTTTGCATCTTAAATGTTTCTTTTCATCTGAATATCAAACTTAAGTAGTTGTGAGGGCTCAGACAAGAATCTATTTGGTACCTTTCAATGGCTAGAGTTCATTGAATATCATAACTTTTTTTTTTGTTGTTGTTGATAAAAACTGCAATATATCATAACAGTTGGATATCATAATCATATTACCAAGTAGATTTCATTAATGTGTCTCACATACTTGAAGCCTATAATTAAACCATATAAGCCATGCTATACACCGATTTAGAAAACCCAAAAATTATGTAATAATATATATTGATCTAGGCCGTAAATAATATGGCTACATGGACTCACCGTCTTCCATTGGCGGTCAAGATTATTATCCATAGGATTTCCCACTAAAAAAATATTCTTGATGAAAAAGAATTATTGAAACCAAGAAAACAATGTTTTACTGTGGTGATTGTTTTCAATGGTCAGAATCAAACCGATCCGACTTTGACTAGTGGAAGAGATTTTTACTTATTTGAGTTTGATTCGACTGGATGTAACTCCTTTCACAAAATCGTCTGTATCATATTTTTAATAAATCCGAAGAGCCATATACATTTTTGAGTTTGATTTCATTGGATCACTTAGACCTCATCCAAACTTGTGAAAAATTTAGAAAACAATCTATCTAATATATGATCCGAGCCGGACTCAGATCTGACTTAGCAAGAATGATAACCAGATATAAATCAAATTCATAAAATATCTCTGTTCCAAAAAAAGTGATATTCATGTACATGGAGGTAGTATTTTAATTATTTATATAACGGACATGATAACGTTAAAACGGCACTAAATAGTAGTTGCGGTAGGTATGGATGCAGGAGGGATAGCCAACTGAGCCAAGGATGAGAACAAGGGCTATGTGATAGAGTGTTTGAACATTCTATCCCTTTCAAAATGAATGAGTGACTAGGCGAAGGAGTGTTATTTATACTATGGGTTAGTGAAGTAAAGAGACTAGACGGGTGAAGTTTTACCGTCTAGTATAAAAAAAATCACTTGGACGGGGAAAGATCCCCCATTTGGGAATTTATCTAGTTTTTTAATAATAAATCTCTAGGTATGATCCGTGTTTTAAGAGTTTAATATTGAAATAAATATCCGGACGGTTGAAGTTTACCCATCTAGTGATTTTACCCAGACGGTTAAAGTTTGCCCGTCTAGTGAAGACTAATAACCACTACTTCGATTGAAGGAATATATGAAAGACTTTAGATGAAAGAAGCTCTACTTTCCACCCATAGTGGAGTTTAGTACGTTACATTTGAGGAAAACTTGTTCACTTTGAATGAAAATTTTCAACCCATAGCTTTTGTTCTTAGGACAAAGTACCTTGCCCAAACTTGATTTTTCCAAACCCCGTTGATAAACATATGATTGCAACTATGCAAGTAGGACTCTAAGAAGGACACCAAATGACCAAATTCTAACACCCTATAACAAACCCACTAAAGGGGGCTAGTTTTCCATTAATCCCTAAACTTAGTCTTTTCTTTAAGACTGCACCCTATATTTTAACACTGCTTTGAGAATCAAGCTTGTCCTTTATTAGATGAAGAAACAAAATGGAAAATAGTTCAAACTTCAACCTTTAATTGACCACATTTGACCCTAGGTAGGTAATGATTAGCTTAACACTTGCCCATGCCAGTTCTCTAAGATAAACACATTCCATGTCCTTTTGTACAGGTTCTTGCTGTTGGTTGTGAGCCAAAGATTTACTTTTGTGAGAAGAGAGAATAGTAAATACAAAAGGCTCAGAAAGAAAGGGTAACTAACTTCTTGTTACTTAACTAGGTTGGGTTAAAAGAAAAATATATACATTAAAAATAAAAAAAATGTACTATTAGGGTTTTACGTGGAGGCAAAGGTGGAGGGGTCATGTCTCTGTCCTTAGCCTGCACAGGCATTGAATGTTTTTTGGCATTGCTGCTAATGTTTTTTGTTTTTTTTGGGCAATCTTGCTGCTGGTGCTGCTAACTAAAGATCTAAAGATGAGTAAGGAAAAAAAGATGCTGATATATTCCATGTAAGATCTAACCCCCATCACCACTCTTCATCACAATCCCCTAAAATTCTTCCACACAACCCAAACACTGTGTTTTTTATAACTATTTTAGACAAAACTAAAAATGTACTCAAGAAGTGATGCACTATGTCCTCCAACCTATCTATAGCAGATATCCCTTTGTTTTCAGGTGACTCCATTCATCTATCAGTAGTTAATCCAGCTCACCTCTTCTGTAATTCGAACAACATTGATTGGCGATATAGAGTTGAAGGCCTAACTGCTTAATCATCACCATACATAAGGACCATAAAACGACATTGCCATGAACTAATGTACGTAGTTAATCATCTGGTAAATGTCATGTCAATGCATTGCCGTGCTACCAAGGGAATTGATCAGCTTATGCCTGTCTCCTACACTTTTGGTAGTCAAACTTGTGATCCATTGATTGATTTAGTTTAAAAATGCCGATCGATCATCACAAGGAGGACTTTTATAGGCAGGTATCACATATACACATAACCTTATTAGAAGCCAAGCCCTACAAGATGATCCAAAAGTTAATTTTCATGAAGAAAAAAAGTGCATATTGTTTATGTTATCTTCACTAAACATCATCTTCTTAATTTTCCACAAATCCTAACATACTTTAGCTGAGATGCATAGGCCGAATCATGTAGGATTTGTGACTGTCGACACAGTTAACTGTTCTCCATTTATCTTTTAAAAAGTGAAATTTTCAATCTTTATTTTTTCCCCCAAAAACTTGCACAAATAATGAAAACATCACATTTTGAAAGACAGTGAAAATACATATCAACAGTAAATCAAGTACCTGATACAATAATAAGGTGGACATATAGGCATAGGGGAAGCTTTGTATATAGTAAATCAATATATTGCATTCAAATACAAAATATCTCCTGTAAAATGATAAAGAAAATGTCCTCCTGACTTACTGAGCAGTGTTTTTTATTTTAGGCATGTAATATTCAGCTTTATTTGCCTAGGATCTTGAACACTATTTAGAGTAAAAAAATATGTAACCAGATAGAAGAAGAGATGATTTAGATGGGTAGTAATTAGTGGTCCAAGTGGATGCATGGTGTATGATATAGCTAAAGTAAAATCTTGTGGCATATATGGTCAAGTAGACTCTGAGGAGCGAGGGAGGTGAAACAGTACCCCCTTTCAGTATACTGCAGATAGGATTTTGTCATCTAGGATTGTATAGTTGCATTCTACACTTCTCTTTTTGCCTTGTCTATTTTAACTTGTTCCTTCTAGGGTTTGTCATTTTATTTTAATATCATTCATATTCATACAGTCACGTGAATCTTTCTCAGATCCTTCCTTCCTTCTCTATGATGATCTCTCTTTAAATCTGATTTCCTTCTCAAATTATCAGACCATTTTCCACTTTTCTTGTTTACCTTTTTAGGTTTTTTACTTATCTCATAGCTTAGCAACAGCACCTATCTATATAGATCTTTCTACTGGACAATAACTAAACCCTTCAGTTCTTTCTTTTATCATTTTTCTCTCTCACTCTCTGCTCTCTCTCTCTCTTTTGTGATATGACTCCAATTTATTCCAATTCAACACTCTCCCCTTTTCCTGCTACTGTTGAGAGTAGTATTGTTACTGATCATGGTCTTGGTGATCATGATCTTGACCAAGTAATTCAGCAGCAGCATCACCATTATCATCAACACTTGCTCTTTAGTTCAACATCACCCTCTTCTTCTTCTTCACTCTCATCATTTCCTACTATTTTCTTTGATAACCCAATTCAAGATCATGTTGGGAATTTTGGTAGAGATCATGAAGATCATCAAGTTGAGGTATACATTATAACAAAACTAGGGTTCAATTACTTTTATGTTACTTTGTGTTTAGGGTCGTATCCATTGTTTTGGACCAGTTGTTTGATTTATTTATGCACTAGTATAAGCAATTGTATTAAAGCAAGAATTTTATGATTTGATCCTTTTATATTTTAGTATTGACAGTAGTTTTTTTGTTGATCAGGTTATGAACAAGTATGTATTGCATGGTGGATCGTCATCGAATGATCATCAACACCATCAATTCTTTTCATCTCATGATGATTCATCACCACATCCAACTCTTGAAAGTACTACTACTACTTCCACTACTATAGTTGATCACCAAGAAACTGATAACTATGGTAGTGGTCTTAAATTATCCATTTATGAACAAGAAGAAGAAGTAGAAGAAGAAGAAGAAGAGGCTGAGGATAATAAGGATCACGATGACAAACATATCGAGATCGGATCATCTGTTAAGTGGATGTCTTCTAAAATGAGGCTAATGAGGAAAATGATGAATAAACCTAGTAAGTTTGATCAGTCATCACCGTACTCTCCACCTTCTAACAATGACAACAACAACAACACCATTAGGGTCTGTGCTGATTGTAACACAACAAAAACTCCTCTCTGGAGAAGTGGACCAAGAGGTCCCAAGGTACCTTGATTCTTTCACTCTCTTATGTTCTTGATCATCTTCTTAATCCTCTTCTGAATATGGATAATTTCGTGATCTCATATTAATTTTTGGTGAGGGTGTGTGCAGTCACTATGCAATGCTTGCGGAATTCGGCAAAGAAAAGCAAGGCGAGCAATGGCTGCTGCAGCAGCCGCAGCTGCAACAAATGATGATAAAGTAGTTGTTGTGGCAAATGATCGCAAAGAAACGATCTCGTCATCTACTCCGAAGAATAATAAGATCAAGATCAAGAACACGTCGACGACCACCGTGAAGACAACAACGATACCAGCCGCAACAATGACAACAGAAAGCGGATGCACCAATAATAGCATGATGCCATACAAGAAAAGGTGCAAAATTGTTGGTCCAAGTAGTAGCAACAACAATAATAATAATAGTAATAGTAGGAAGAAGTTATGTTTTGAGGATTTCACAATAAGTTTGATGAGCAATTCATCTCTTGATCATCAACAAGTTTTCCCACAAGATGAAAAGGAAGCTGCAATTCTACTAATGGCACTCTCTTATGGTCTTGTTCATGGTTGATGATGATCCATGAATGAATTTCATCATTAATATAATTATTAATTGTTGTTTAATTTTAATTTTTAGGATAATTTTGGTTTTTTGTTTTTCTTAATTAAAATTATTATTAGCTAATTGAAGCTATATATATATAGTTCTAGAAGTATGTGTAATGTGTGTGATGAGTGTATTTTGTAGTAAGACTGTAAGAGGGAGTGATCTTATGAAGTTTGAGTACGGGGAATCCTTAAAACCAAGAAATTTGAGGATTTCTATATTATCAATAAGAAAATAATTTTTTGATGAATTTTGTAATTCTTTTTTTTAATCTTTTTTCTGTTGATTATTTGGTATATAACTGACTGGAGATCATTAATTTTTTCTCTTTAATTTTTTTTAATATATTGTTTGTATTGGCCTGGCTATCTTGATGTTTTTTTAATATTTTTTTACCCAATATCTAACAAATATTTCTATCTTTTCGGTTCTTTATTTTTATTATTAAAAGTATATAAAAATAATTAGTAATAAAAAAATAAATTTGTTCATGCATATGATATGTGGTCGAGCACACAAGATCAATCTTGTAAGATTTAGGGTTTTGTAATTGATATATATATATATATATTTCATGATTTTTCTTCAATCTTCTATACCATTTTCTTGTTGTGTTTTTGTTGTAATAAAATTGGGATATATTTAGTTAAGATAATTTGATCTTGATCTTTACAAAATATTCAAGAGATAATAAAATTATGGCTTCAAATCAATTGTCATGAATTATACATTCTGTTATGTGACTCTCATTAGTAAAACCATCATATACTGTAAACCCTAATTGTGTAATAATTCTTCAAAACTCAACTTTTGTGGAGAGCACCATATATTTTTGTGGTTGGTGTTGCGTGAGATTGTACTGCTATTACTACTACTCTGGCTGATGTATATGTTGTGTACTATTGAGCTCGATATTTTGAGTTCAGATCACCAATCGTACGCATCAATCGATCATGTTTCAATGATTCTTTTTGGCATTTGTTCTTGATGATCATATCAGAAAGCAGGGTAAGTAGCGTTCATAAATAAAGTATCCATACATCTTTTGGGTTGTCAATGGAAATGGCAATGATGAACTCCGGTACGTACTTAGGGATATGTATATGCTCATAAGACGTACCGACAGGAGCAAAAGTTATGAAGCAATGCCAATTCTTAAAGGTAATTGAGACAATTCCTTGTATCATTATTACATTTTGCAAACAAGTACATGTATACAAGAATAAAGATCAAGAAAATATTATCTATATAGGGCCGGACTCTATTAGTAGAGATAGGGCTGTTCATGGCCGGTTTTGGTTCGGTTTTTGGCCAAACTAAAATCGAAACCGATATAACCGGTTTTTTTTTTAAAAAAAAAACGTTCCATTTACCGTCGGTTTGGTTTTTTCTCGGTTTCGGTTATTTCCGTCCGGTTTCGGTTAACCGTTGCTTTTTGTCAATTTTCTGAAACTCACAGTACAAATTTCAGAAAAAAAAAACTAAAAAAAAAAACACATTTTTTCATTTATTCTTCATAAAAAACAGACATTGTTGACTGTAATTCCATCTGCCTCAAAAAAAAAACAGACATTGTTGATTGTAATTCAATCTGCCTCAACCATAACAAGGAATTCCAAAGTTGGTCCGATTTTTTTCGTAACACTTACAACCAAATCAACACACCCTGAACCACTCTCTTCTTCCTTCTCCTCATTGTTTTGGTCCACTTCTTGGTCGTCTTGGCCTTCCTCTTGATCCTCTTCATAATCACTGGAGAGATCAGGCTTGAGAACTAGGATCTCCAAGAACCTTTGTTTTTTTTTTTTCAAATGTTTCTGCTGCCAATCAGTTACTTCCATGTATCTAAAGATCGAAAGACTAAAAGAAGTTCATACTCTTAACAAAAACAAACCCCTATATCATCCCACATTACAATTAAAACAAACCCCTTAACAGAAACTAAAAAAAAATTAGTTCATTCCAAAGAAAATTCCATTAAATACTTCAAAAATCCAAAACACCTAATTTTTCAAAAACCCATTTCATATAACATGCATATACATTCATAGAAACCAAATAAAAAGAGGAAGAAAGATTCAAATCACCTGTATAGCAATGACATCAGGATCAAAGATTTCAACGAACTTAATATACTCTGGTCAGAGATGCAAATTTCTGACCAAACGGTGAAATTAAACAGTGGAGAACTGGAAGAAAACTGAAGAATAAGAAGTGGGAATCGAAAATTAAACAGTGGGATTGCAATTTAGGGCGGTCAGTATTTCCCAGATAAAAAAATGACCCCTCCCTCGAACCTCTTCGAGTTTTGAGACACATTCAAATTCAATACAATAAAAGATAAGTCTCAAAAAAACTGGGGGAAATACCGTAATGAAAGGAACATAAGAGTTTGTCGCTAGGTATTTGACCAAATAGGATCGTCCAGTTCCTATAGAACCTATCACTAAAATACCCCTAGACGGGGATAGGGCTAAGCGGAACGAAAAAGCACTAGCAGGGGCGAAGAGACTGATATGTTCTACATGTAAGGGGCGCCCCTGCTCGACGGGTGGGTCTTACAGTCAAGCTCCCTTGCTGCCTTTGCACTCGAGGGCTGGGATAAGGTAATCATGAAACTTTGACCAATATACCTTGCAGCTCTTACTGTTTGTTGACCATAATTAATGAACCCAGTTACCATAGGAAGCATATCGTGAATATCTATGAATAATTTGAAGTTTCTTTCTCTCGTTTGAGAGAAGTTCTAAATTGAGAATAAAATATCGTATGCCCTTAGAGTGAAAAGAGTTGGAAAGAAGTTTTCAATAATAGATTACCTAGAGAAATAGGTAAAAGAAACTTCCACCCAAGATTTAATAGTTGGTCCATTCTCATCCTAGGTAAAGTCCATCTTGTTGTAAAGTGGATTCAAGGGCACAAGAAGAGGGACACCGTTTGCTGCCCAAATCGCAGCAGGAAAATGTTTTTCGTACAGTAGTCGAGTCCATTTCTTGATAGGGAAGCCTTGAATCTCTTTCCTTTTTGACTCAGACGGGTGACCCTCTCGCATACACTCGAGTCTAGCTTATTGATACGTTCCAAAAAGCTCCACTTGAATCCATTTTTTTATCTTTACCGACAAAACCCCGTACCCGAAATAGGCTATTTTCTCGAGTACGGGGTTTTCTGGTCAAAGTGTATCTTATCTTGTCTTTACTACGAATTATTTTCCTTGGTTAACAATAATTGGAATTACGTTCGTAATAACCATGAAGTCCTGGCTTTTCAATAGAAAATGAATTACTTAGGATTTTTTTATAGGGCATTTTGGTAGTACGACCGCGGAATTTCTTTGTTTCGGTATTTTCAGAATATGAGTGTGTGATTTGTTATAATTGATCCTATTGATAGTACAGAGAAATAGGTCTGTCATCATTTTAGACAATTGAACCTTCTCGAATTGTTTCTTTTTCAAAACCAAAAAGATTTGTGTTAGAATAACAGATGCCAAGAAGAACAAAAGGCCTTGGACACGTGATGGATCTTGAAGTACTATTTATGCGTCTCCCTGACCAAATCCACCGGTTCAAATCCAATAGTAGGTAGAACTTATTAGATACCAGAGTAATTAGTATCTAATAAGTTTTTCTACCCACCCTACCTTTTATTTTAGAGAAATGCCATTACAGTTGATTTGACTCTCAGTGATGATTTGATCTCCTTTTCTCCGTTAGGCTCCTGTAAGGGCGGGTATGAGAAGGGTCCCCCTCTCCCCGCTTAGTTATCCGTGAATGAGAACTCGTTTTGCTTGTTGGCAGTCCATGGGCTCAAAAGCGAGTTCTTACTTTTGGGGAAGTCAGCAAGCCTATTAGAGTCTTCGGAAAGAAAGATAGACGTTTTGTTAGCTCTTTACCGGCTTAACACAGGAAGGAAACTGACATCCCTAATTCGTGCTTTTGGTTGCTTCGGATGTTAGGATAAATTCCAGAAGGCGTGACTTCGACGCTTCTTTTTTGATACATTATAAATTGACTCAGGGTGTGATTGCTCAAAAAGAAGGGTATCCTATCAACTTGTTCCGACCTAGGATAATAAGCTCATGATCTTGGTCTTACTTCACCGTCGAGAAATGAAAGAATACTTCCATCTCCAAGCTTAGCTCAGACGTAGCTCGCTTCTCTTTGGGTGTGAAGCAGTGTCAAACCAAAATACCCAACAAGCATTAGCTTTCCCTGAAAAGGAGGTGATCCAGCCGCACCTTCCAGGAAGGCTACCTACGTCTAGCTGCTCCATGCTCTCGGCTTCGGTACTCTACCCCCTTCCCCTTCATTCGGCTCCTACTTGTTCTTCAGATCCGGCTTTCGCCTTTGTTTGAAAGGTGGATGCTTAGACCTTATTCATATCCCCTTGCCGGTAAGAAGGGATTTGGGGACCTTCCCCGGGCCATGCATGAATTCAATGATATTGGAAGGCAGCGTAACAACTAGTGTCTTTTTTAAAGCTGGTACGGAAGGCCGAGCCCTGATTCCTTCAGTCGCAAACCATTCCCCAGTCTCCCGCTCAAGTCACAGTTTGCTACTCTGTATGAGGACCTCCTTCCCTTCTGCCACTCTCCATTCACACGGTTCTCAAAGCGGAGGAGAAAGGGCGGGCAGCAGGTACCACGAGCCCTCTATCCCACACATCTATTCAGAAGCAAGTGTGGTTCACCGGTTCCACCGAATGCTACTCTCTCTCGGCAGATCTTCCGCGAAAAAGAAAAAGATAGTCGAGGGCAGGAGGATTAGGTTCCTGAAGGTAAACTTTGGCCTTTTTAACTTTACTTACTTGGCCAACCCGACCATATGGGGGGGGGCGAAGCAACTCGATTTTTCAGCAGAACCGGGGTAACTTATATAAGGTCATCGCTCTCTGACTCGAATCCCACGAGTGTTGATGCTGAGGTCTTTAATTTATCTCCCTCAAGCTTGCCTCGCGAACCTAGCAACTTCTAAATCTGACGAAGACTCCAATAAAAGCGTAATGGCACCCTTCAGCGTCTCTTTGATAGCTACCACTCAATCTTTTACACCAATGTATCGTACTCTCGCGACCAGCTAAAAAGATTACGCTTCTTTTTTGATACAATATAAATTGACTCAAGGTGTGATTGCTCAAAAAGAGAAGGACTTCCATAAGCCGCGGAACTCCGTAAGATGTTCGTGATGTTGATCACATTTTTTGTTTTTTTAAATGCTTCCACCGCCGGTTGACCAAAATGAGGATCCCAAATTGCATGCGCAATTGGTCTTACATGTAAAGGGTCCTTTACTCATGACTCAAAATTTCCTTGCCAAGCTACATGAAATAGATTTCCGGAAGTCCAAAGAAAAATTATTGCTAACTTCCCGAAGTGAGAAGCAAAAATATTCTGATAAAGACGTTCCTCAGTAATATCATCATGACTCTCAAAGTCATGTGCGGTAGCAATACCAAACCAAATACGACGAGTAGTGGGGTCCTGGGCTAAGCCTTGGCTAAACCTTGGAAATCTTAATGCCATAATGCTTTTCAAATCCTTCTAGCCATTATCCTACTGATGTAATTATTGGAATAATTGTTGGAGACTCAAATGATGGATATGCAAGCATGATAACTTATATGTTGTTTTATATCTCCATGAATCTAGGAACTTTTGCTTGCATTGTATCATTTGGTCTACGTACCGGAACTGATAACATTCGAGATTATGCAGGATTATACACGAAAGATCCTTTCTTGGCCCTCTCTTTAGCCCTATGTCTCTTATCCGCCTCAGCTGCATACATCACTACACTTCCAATTGACACCTATCGTAATGATAAACGGCTCGTCTCGCCGTGACCTTCTCTTGGATTCTCAAAACTTCTGTCACTCCATCCCCGCAGGGGAAGAGAACCCGTCGCTGTCTCGGTGCTCATTTTGTCTGGGCTTTCAGTTTAATGTTTCTATTCAGCGGTCGCGGCTATTGGCAAGAACTTATTGCAATTTGGATTGGGACCAGTTTAGCTTGCTTTTGCAACCGCATTCACTTACCTGAGAAGAGATCCGTCCGCTAGTGTCTTTCTTCGAAACGACCTCACTATTGCAATTAGAATATCACAAGTGCAAGTAGTTTAAGTCCAAAGAGAAAAGGTTATGTGCTTGTTGATTAGGCATGATCTGAAGAAAGTGGGAATGGCTCGTTATTCACCCGATTTCTGGGTCATAATCATAAATTTTTGTAGGAGAGATGGCCGAGTGGTTGAAGGCGTAGCATTGGAACTGTCTCGACTAATAACATACTTCCTTACTTCTCCTTCTTGACTTTTATTCTGAAGGGGTGGAGACGATGGGGTCGGTCCATAGATTTTGCTTCCTTTTGCCACATTTCGCTCAAAGGGTTGAAGGGAGATAGTGCATCAAGTTGTTCGCAAGGGCCAGCTTGATCCTCTTCCCCAGGGATCCCAGAGGAGGGAACCCTACGAGAGCAGCCGACTCCAACTACTGTCCACGTACGAGGGACCTTTGTCATAATTGGTCAAATTATTGGCAGAACGCGTGTTCTTTGTTAGCGATGTAGTGGGCCCTATCTTTTTAGGAAGAAGCGCCCTTCTCTCGTCCTTTTCCGAAGTCTGTTTTTTAGCTATTGCTAGATGCAAGTGGATCTAATAAGAAAAAAAAAAAGAAAAAGGGTTAAACTTGAGGTGAGCGGAATCGAAGAAGAAAATAATAGATGTATTTTCTTGTTCACCATGAAGTAGAGACTCATCAATTGCAGCAAAGGTGAAATAATGGATGTATTTTCCAAGTTTACGAATAGAGAGATTCTTGTTGGAGAAGTGAACAGATTTCACCATTTCAGAGATGTGTAAGAGACTAAGAGTACTCAGACTCGGCTGCAAAAGAAATTTTGAACAGAAGATGAGAAATGAGAATTAGGGTAAGAGATAGAGAAGAAGGCTTATATATGAAGGGGAATGAAGACTGTAGATTAAATCTATCAAAATCTATATTAACGGTCCTGACTACTTGGTTTTCCATAGCATAACGGTTCGGTTTTTGGCCAAACCGAAACCGTGACTACCGATTTCTAGATTTTTTTTTCAAAACCGTTCCATTAACAAACGGTTTGGTTCAGTTTTACCCTATTCAGTTTAATTCGGTCCGATTTCCGTAGAAAACCGTTACCATATACAGCCCTAAGTAGAGAACGTCGTATACGTTCTTTTACTTCTTATTATTTCATTCGTTTCTTCTGTTGGTTTTTCTTTGGATACAGAGTTCCCACTTGAGGTATCAGAAGCCTAACAACTGATGGCATCAACTACACGTATATTATCCTCGTGAAAACAAATACAGTCTATGAATCAATTTTGTTTAAGGGGTGTGAATGGACAAAAATAACTAAAAATAGATTAAAACAGCTTAAATTAGGTTTAATAGCTAATTCGGCTGGGCACAAACACCCTTCCATGTGGCTCCGCCCCTATGTATGGACTTGTGAATTATATAGCCATATTGACAACAAAAGTGAGAGGACTGGGAGAGAAATTAGACGATGACGAGCTAGTGTCATCGAAGACTCTCATTTCATTTAATTTCATTTCATTTCATGTTGCTAATAAAAGATAAATACCCCTATCCCTAAACAAATTTCTTTTGTTTTGAACGTGCAACAAAAATGTAGTGATATTGGATGCGTTTTTGCACAACCACAGTCCCACCCTGCATTTCTCATATTTCTTAGTTTGTTGCATTTTCTATATATAAGGGTGTTTTCCCTCAAACGTCCAGTATAGGAACTAAGAGATAGGTTCCCTTGTTCAAATTCCAAGCCCAAGGTACGAAATTCATGTAGAAAAAGAAAAACAACTTTTACTGACCCTTTCTTAATGTAAGTAAACAGCACCCAAACATTTCACTATTGGGTATTGAGTACTTGACTCGAAATTCCAAAGCACCCTAATCAGAGTCTCATGTTGATATACTCGTCTTTTTTTGCCGATTGGTTTATAAATATAAATATGTTTCACAATATCTATTCTTGCTTTTATATTATTATTATTTTCCTATACATCGGTTTTTTATTCAGTCTCTTACTTTCTTAATTCTGGTTCTGGCACGGACAGGTTTTTATATTTAATCTTTTACTTTCTCAATTCTAATTATATCACTGGACATCAAAGGGAATGTTATGAATAGATATTACTGTTAATCACTGGATATTACTGTTAATCTTTTATATTATTATTATTATCCACACGTAGCTCATCAAAGGGAATGTTATGCATGACAAGAGGTTTGTATAAATGTATGTGCCAAAAAGAAAATTTGTCTTATCTCCTCGTTACAACCAAAGTAATAATGTAATATAGAGCAATCTCCATGATAATGAATAGATATTACTGTTAATCACGCACACTTTAATCATCTAATTAAACATATAAACAAGAGTATAACCAAAATTAGTAGTGGAAAAACACTATCTATCCAAGAGAAAAAATGGACATTTTGTGGTTACTTGTCTCTGGAACAGTTTTCTTGTCTATTTCTACTTTTCTTCTTTGCTCTAGTAGTACTAATTTCTTCAGAAAATTTCATGGAAGTACTGAACCATCACCATCTTCATCAAATATACAACTTCCTTTAGGCACTCTAGGATGGCCTTTCATCGGCGAAACTATAGAGTTCATCTCTTGTGCTTACTCCGAATGTCCGAAAAAAATCATGGATAAACATCGCCTGTAAGTACTACTACTTATTGAATTCCATGCTTCTCTTGTTGTGTGTATTACCTGACAGCCGGATTATTTTAACTGTTGTACAATAATCAGTAAGTAGTAGTATTTTTATCAATAAAAATATGTCTGGCAGTTACCCCTATTTATCAATTGACTCCAAAATTTCTAAAACCTGAATTTATAATTGTATCTTATATCTTATTTGCTTTTATGAAGCATTTTTATTTATTTATTACCTCTTTTATTTTGAATCCTGGTTTTTGAGTCGCTGATTAGATTTTGATTTTGTGTACATTTAGGTATGGGAATGTGTTCAAATCACACCTATTTGGAAGTCGAACAATCGTATCAACTGATGGAGAAGTAAATAAATATGTTCTTGACTCGAAAATTTTCATACCAGCTTATCCAAGATCACTCACTGAGTTAATGAGCAAGTCTTTGAGGACCGGAACTTCTTGTGTCAGAAGGCGAATCTATCAAGTTTGATCAACCACTAACAAGTAATCCCAACGTGAGTATTAATTCTAGTTACAAATGGAAATTTACATAAGAAGTTTCATGGTCTTAGAGCTTCCTTTTGGTGCTATAATTTATATTTGGTAAAAATGATTGGCGCAGTCGGAGTTCTTAAAGTTGCTATAAGTTAAAAAAGTTTAACTAGGTCCCCAAATTTGGCTATTCAGCTTGAGAATTCTCAAATATAAGTAGACGTAATTTGACAGTTGTTTAGAGTGAAACGGTAATAGTAGTTGTGTCTGTAAATATGATGTAAATAAAAAGTTTGTTTTAAGTTTAGACGTAATTTGATAGATCGTCTGGTCTGGACGCAGTTATAATCTGCGTATGATGAAACAGAAGTAATAAGTACGTTTCATTACAAACGTAATTTATAAAAACGTTCATCTTGAGACGTAATTTAGAAGTACGTTTCTACGGATGGAATTTATATCTCCGTTTCAAATGAAACGTATGTTTTTATTGTGTCCAGTTTTCAAACGTAGATATAAAATCTGTTTAGCGTTTTGAATTTGAATGGATTTATTTCCGAACGTTGCGCAACAACTCATTTCTCAATTCTAACTTTTAAGTAACAGCTCGATTGGTTAGCAAATTTTACACAATTTCTTTCTTCCTAAAACAATATTTGTCATGGATGGTTCAAGTCAAAGAGCCAGTGAACCTCGTGGTCCTAGTTTTACAACAATAGAAGATGTAGCTATGTGCGAATCTTATTTTTCAGTTCAAGATCCCGCTTTCGGCAGTGATCAATCGGAAGCTAGGATGTGGTTACGTATCAAAAGGAAGATTGAAGAAAAACTATCTGATGTACCTAAACGGATTCCAGGGTCAATTAAGAGTTGTTTCCATGTAATAGCTAAAGGAGTTTCATTATTCATTTCAAAATTAGTAGAGATCGATAAAGAATATCAGAGTGGATGAGAACCTACAACGAGGATAAGGGATCGTTATTTATTAAATATATAATATAAATTATATGTAAATGCATTTAATATTTTTGAAACAATAACAGATGACCATAACTTTGACCCGATTTCGGTTGGCTAATAAGGGGAAGATTTTTAAGCACGAAGAGTGCTACCAAATTTTGAAAGAGTCTCCAAAATTCTCACTCCATACGACACAATTGTTCGATTCGACCAGAGATTCCTATGATGTTGGCTATGATGGTGAAGACAAGATGATTACCTATCGGAATCTCAAGCCTACCTCTACACCAATGCAACATGGGTGTCCATAGGTGGTCTAGATACAACCGACATCGATAATACATATGATCGACCGTTTGGTAAAAAAGGCTACAAAAGAATTAAATAAGACATGCAAAGTAAAAATGAATGCCCAAGAGGAAGTGATGGAAGAAATGCTCAAGGGACAACAAAATTTCAATATCAATTACAAATAACAAGTACAAATGAAGCTTGCAATGAAACAATCTGAGCTTGCGTCAAGAGACAAAAATATATGGGAAAGAGAAGCAAGACTTGATGCAAAAAACAGATGAAGAAAAATATCACATAATGATGGTGGATATGTTCTAGGTTTGATCAGACCCAAAAATATTATTATGAACTACTAAGGCAAGAGATA
Organism: Papaver californicum; assembly: GCA_023531435.1. Taxonomy (NCBI): domain Eukaryota; kingdom Viridiplantae; phylum Streptophyta; class Magnoliopsida; order Ranunculales; family Papaveraceae; genus Papaver; species Papaver californicum. The sequence continues at coordinate 21,192 of JAJJMC010029980.1, forward strand.
ATACAAAAGCGTGTTAGTAGAAACCAATCAAACCAATCTGAGTAGACACCTTTATTGTTATCAGTTTAAGTATTTGTAATCCAGTTTAATTATTTGCATTTGTAGTATTAACTCAGATATGTTTTATGTTCCTTGAGCCAAATTTATTAAACATAAAACAAATTACAAAAACAACGAACGAGTAGGGATAACAAAACAAAGTCTAATATAAATGACAATATTAGATAAACGCACAGTTTAACCAGACATACTATAAAAAGAAGAACATGAAAAATAAAAAAGTTGGACTATAGGAAATTCAAGTGAAGATTGACTGCGCGGTGGGTCTCCCCAACTTCTCAGTTATCTCCGAAATTGTTCCATACGTTTTTGATTAAGACGGTGCAGAGGCTAAAATAAATATCTTTATCGGCCACAACATTAATTCGTTGCTCAACTAATGATCTCTGAAGTTGTCGACTATATTCTTTGGAAATTTACACTGGAGGTGTTGGACGGCGGGTGTCATATTCATATGACCATTTACCTGGACGATGTTCATCCTCCACTATCATATTATGTAAAATAATATAAGTTTGCATTATATAAGCAAGCACATGTGAATTCCACATCCTAGCATGTTGCTTAACAATTGACAATTCAAGTGGCACACAAAGGCTCGCTCAACATCTTTACGGGCCTCCTTTATTACATCGCTGCAATTTCTTTCTTCTTTTGTGTATCAGGTCGTTTTATGGCCTTCACAATGGTTGCAATCTCTGGATATATGCTATCACCTAGATAATATCCCATATTATATTGATTTTCATTTATGACAAAGCTCATTGGTGCTGATCTTCCGTTGAAAAAATCTCGAAAATATAAGAACATTAATATCATTATTGGATCCTGACATCTCAAAAAATGTAAGTCAAAACCATAGGTCATACGACGCCACTGCCTCTAGCATAATACTGAGATCTCCTTTATAACTGGTGTATACCCCTGCGTACGCCGACGAACATTTATCCCATTTCCAATGCATGTAATCTACACTTCCTAGCATTCTTGGAAATCCTCTTTCTTTATTTTTTTTGAGTATCATTTCAACATCACCTGGAGTAGGTGATCACAACTATTTTTTACCATATATTTGCACAATCGTCTTATATAATTTACAGGTCGCTTCCAATACCGTGGTTTATCCTATACGTAAGTATTCATCGATCACATCGGCTGCACATCCATAAGATAACATTCGCACAACTGTTGTTATTTTCTCATGAGGTGTTAGTCCAAGTTGACCACAAACATCTCTTTTTTGAACGAAATAATCATTTTTGGACACCACATGATAATATTTGATTGAATAAATCTCGACGCATTCTAAATCTTCTATGAAATATCTCAGGAGGATAAATAGGATTTTGAGAAAAATAATTTTTCCAAAGGAGTCTAGACCCTGCAATGTGATCTCTACCAATTTGCATACGAGTATGAATCTGATGAATATTTGACCCAATAAAAACCGCGGGTACTGCTCTGTTGTTAACGCTTGCTGCAATAGTATCATCATCTGAGGATGAATTATCATCGGAAGAGTAAGAAGTATCAGAAGATTGAATAATGTCTTCATCGTTATTATAATAGTTTTACATTGGTTGCAAACTATTTTGAAGTAGAGTGTTGGTTCAAAGGTGGTTGGATATTATTTGAAAATTGAGTGTTGGTTGGAAGGTGATTGCATTTGTTGGGGTTTTATAGACATATTTTGAAAGTCTAACAGAGACTACAATTCCCCATCTGCATTATTTGGGATTGACCATACAAACATAATTGACATGACTACACCAACAAGAGACCACACCATGAACTCTCTGTATTATTATCTGGCTAGACCACCCGATACCATCATGTAATTTATTTGCGCTATTCATTTGAAATGACAACACTAATTAGAGACCAAACCTTTACCCCCTATGTTAGACAAGAAGAGACCACACCATAAAATTTTTGTATTATTATCTGGCTAGACCATACCTATTTATTTGAAATGACTACACCTATCAGAGACCATTCTTTTACCCTCTGGATTACTATCTCCCTTGACCATACAGACACAGTCATGTGAAATGACCACACCATGGTTTTTTTATTAAAATTATTTTATATTGAATTTGATAGTGGTGGACAAAGTGCTTGAGATAAACCAGGATGACCCATTACGTCACTTCGGAGTGACCATACGATACCAACTATCTAATAAATATGCATTATTTTTTTGAAAAGATTACACCAACAAGAGACCATACCATGAACTCTCTACATTAATATCTGACTAGACCATACGATATCCATCATGTAATTTATTTGCGATATTCATTGAAATGACTACACCAATCAGAGACCAAACCTTTACCCCCTATGTTAGACAAGAAGAGACCACACC
>JAJJMC010029982.1:0-19067 GCA_023531435.1 Papaver californicum
ATTCTGATACATCTAACGTTGTTGTTCATTGTTGCAAGATTCCAACACAACCAAGTTCTGCACTTCTTCCATTTTTTATGAGACATGAGTATGAGTTCAACACTATAAACAGATGACTTCATCTATTCCAAAAACAATTTTCAGGTTTTGCTTTGCATGCATTGACAATTGGTCCACAATCACAAGTTTGTGCCCACTTTGTCAGAAAGAATTTCAACTGATTACATGTGTTCCAGTAAGTATCCATTAACTATGAACACCTTTCCCCTAAAGTCCTGTACTGCTTGAATTGCTTTTAAATACTATTGGTATCTGTTGTTGTTGTTTTTTACGAGTTTATCGTATCCATCTACGCTCTTAAATCCGTAAGGTTTTTTAGTTTAACTCTATAAGTTTGTTTAAAATAGTAAGCGGGTATCATATGCAATTCCAGAACTGAAGTATTTTGTTTTCTTTTTTCAAGGTATTTGACACGATTGGAAGCGGCAAGGCTGATGATGAATTTCTTTCAGGGTATGTGGTTTATTGTGTTCTCTTTGCAATACATCCAATTCAAATTTATTTTTATAACCGGGATAAAAGGAACATGAAAAATTACTAGGACTTTTGCATCTCTAAACTTTTGGTGGCATTATTTGCTTTCAGAGATGAAGAATGGAGCATTCAGGGTCGAATAATACTCTTTCATTTCCATCATACTACATTGATGAAAATGTAAATAAGTAATTGCCCTTTTCCATTTTCCCCATGTCTTCTTATTATTGAAGTTATTTACCATGATGATAGCAGCTCATTTTTCTATGTAATTATATTTAACACTTTGTAGGCAGTTATCTGTTTGGATGGAGATTTCTGCAAGATAAGAAGTGGCTAAGCAAAAATTGAGGATGACCCAAATCTTGATACATCAATCGCTTGTGATTCTTGTGATTTATGGTAACTTTTAGTATGTGTTCTTAAAGAATATAGTGTAGTAGGGGATTGAGGTTGTTAGTCTGAAAATTGTAGCGGGATAGCATCAGCTGAATATTTTTCGGACAAGGTCAACAGTTACACTTTGAAGCTAAGGAGTTTTGTGCCAGTGTTTGAAGTCCTTTTATAGAACAATAACCTTACAGGTTCCACCATCATCCTTTCTTAGGATTTATAACTTTTGATCAATCTCAGGATAGAGAAAACTATAAGTATCAGAAGCCAATATGAGGTAGGACTAAAAAATTCTTTGGATTTCCAAAGTTGTCATGTGTCACCTGTAAAATTCACCCTTTAGGAATTAGGTATATTATCTTTGCTCGAGTCTGGGTCTGTAGACAGGTAAGTTGCTAGTAGCAGAGATTGGAAGCAAAGGCTCCAATTTAAAGCAAATGAACATTAAGTTTCTGGTCTTTCTGCTGCCCTATCTATGCTTTTCCAGTATTCTTGTTTTCTTAGCTTTTCCCTGTTATTGGGCAGTGATTTCACCCGTTTTTTCTTTTGGTCTTAACCTGGTATGCATATCTTTCTTATGCTTGCCACTTTTTTATGTTTCGTCTTCTAATAATTTGGTTTTTTTACCTGTGGAGACAGGTATCATGCTTTCTGTGTAAGATTTGATACAGAAGCCACATCCGAGAATTCGTGGTTATGTCCAAGGTAATTCAGAAAATAAAATATCTTGTTTCTTTTTGCAGCCGATAGAACACAATTTTCCCCTTCAGTCGTGGCCCTTTTAGATTTGAGTATACATATGTACTTTACAACTGAAGGAAATGTAATCATGCAGTATATGAAAATGCTATAACGTCGCCGCCTGTCTAGGATTGAGACCCCAGGGATATTTATGTGAGCATGGTTTTAACTGTACCTGTGACATTTATGAAAATTGATTTTTTCACTTCCTCGTTGTTGGCACTCATTAAATATTGTTTCCCAGGTCCTAGGTTTAGTATATTCCATGTGCATTATGTTTGTTTACAGGATGCAGTAATATTTTGATCAAGCCTTTTTGGTTTGTGTCTCCTCGTTTTCTCTTTTCACAGGTGCGCTGTTAATGAAGTTGTACATAAATTCGACGGGGCTTCAGAAATTGATCATGAATGTTCAGATGAGACTGCATTGTCTAAAACGTTATATGTATCTGTTGCTGATGCCGGAGAAACTGCTCTTGTTATCTCCTCGTTTGAAAAGAAACAGTGTGAAGTTCCAAATGATAACGTTGCATCAGCCTTAGAATCCAAAGAGGATAGAATAAAAGAACACTCTGTCTTACGCTACCCTTAACAGTACCACACTGGAAACAGAATCTTTTTATAATGTACAACCAAACAGTAATCCGCCGGAGGCCTTGTTAGCACTTTCCTTGTCATTAGATACTCCTGGCAAGTTGAAGAGTAATGATGTTCAAGTAAAAGTTGAACCGGATTGTTCTGATGGAGATAAAACTTCTGCTGATATGCCCTCGAATGGGAGTCAACCAACTTTTAATGTACCCAATTTGATCTTTACTTTGGCTTATCTTTGCAGTCTTCTTTATCAGGTATGCATTTTTAGTTGGAGGCTTTTGTGTATATTGGCTGTTCCCTTCGAGATTTAATGACTCACTTTTTGGTCGTTCCTGGTCTTCTTTTAGTTGAAAAGAATGACTTTAATGCAACTGAAACTCACATTGAAGATCTCATGCAACAGATGCCCTTGGAAGAGTCTTCCTTACCAGGTATAGAAGTGAGTGGATAGGGTGTCCTTATCTCCCTTTTAACTGTTTTATTTTCCTTTACACAGTCTCTAAACATGTCCCTTTTTTCTTTTTCTTTTTTCCTTTTTTTGTCTTCAGCTGAAAAGTTGGGACCTAATGCTAAGGAGGCTGCTGTTGGTTTAATGCTTTAAAGAGAAAGATTATGAGTCCTAGGTCAGTAGTTATCACCAAAATAGATATCAATTGCCGTTGGGGTTCTTAAAATATGACCCACTTCTAAGAATCTATGTGTATTTTAGTTAGCTGGATCTTTGATTTGTTTACAGTTTTCTCATTCATTTATCTGCCTGTGGTAATAGTAGTGGTCACATCGATGTGGATGAAGATTCTGAAATTGGGAATAGAGAAAACAGTGTCAAAGTGGATACTGGAGTTTCTGCAAAGAGTGCAAGAGCTGTTAGAAAATTCCCAAAAGCAACATGTAAGTCTGGAGTTAGAGATTCCTTGAAAGGAGGCTCCCAAATACCCTAAGCTCCCAGCAGCTTCTGAAAGTGACAAGGTAAATGATGTTGTTTATAAGAAGCGTGCGGTTCCAGATATTATGACTATTGTTCGAGGGACACCATCAAAACCTACTGTCAGATTCTCTAACGGAAGAGATAATGGAGCCGGATTAAGAGTGAAGAAGATAATGCGCAGGAATGTGGAGGATGAGTCGTCCAAACAATTAGAGGAACTGAGAAACCAAATTAGAGAAGCAGTTCGCGACAAAGACACTAAAGATCTAAACAAATATGCGTTTGACCCAAAGCTGCTTAAAGCATTTAGGGCTGCTGTTGGGGGAAGAAAGCTGGATCGGAGCCAAGTAAAAAGCTCGATCTTTCAATTGCAAGGATGAAAAAGTCAATGCTGCAAAAGGGTAAGACACGTGAGAGTTTAACGAAGAAAATCTATGGAAATGTAAATGGAAGGCGTAAACGTGCATGGGACAGGGAATGGGAAGTTGAATTTTGGAAGCATCGTGCTAAAAATAGTAGCAGACCTGAAAAGATGGAAACTCTGAAATCTGTTCTTGATTTCCTGAGGAAGAGTTCTGAGAGCTCAGATGTGGATAGTGAGCCTGAAGATGATGCTAAAAGTTCAACTCTATCCAGATTGTATCTTGCAGATACTTCTGTTTTCTCTAGAAAGGGTGATATCAAACCTCTATCAGTTCTTACAGAGATCGGTAACTACAAGACAAATTCAGAGGACAAAGTATCAAGTCTAACCGATAATGATAGTGTGGGCCAAAGCCTTATTCACAACTCTAAGAATACCTCTGCAGTTAGTGGTCCTTCAGTTGGTGATAAAAGAAAAATCAACATTTCCCCTAGCTTGAAGGTTGAAGCTGCTAGTAAGAAACCAATGCCATGTGATTCCAAAATGAGAGCCCAATCTGTGAAGGAGCCGCCTGGTAAATCTGATCTGAAGATTGATAAAAGGAAGTGGGCTCTGGAGGTTCTCACGAGAAAAACAGCGGCAACAGAAAGGGATTCTAATCAAGGGAAACAGGAAGACAACTCTGCGCTTGAAGGAAATTACCCTTTATTGGTACGTGAATTTATCCTTCGTTGACAATTCTGGTTTACGTAATGGGTGTCATGATTCTATGTGTGAAACTGATCTGGAAATGCATTTTGTTGGCTGGTTTGTGCAGGCGCAACTGCCAGCAGACATGAAACCAGTACTAGCACAAAGTCGTCATAATAAGGTTCCTATATCAGTTAGACAGGTGGGTAGTGACAGTATAGCACGAAGTCTCTCTCTCTCTCTCTGGATAGCACCTGTCTTATATGTTATTGCCTATCGTTTTTGTACAGGCACAACTTTACTGCATGACTGAGTACTTCTTAAAGTTAGCAGATCTCCCTGTTATCCACAGAACTGCTATAACGGAGTTGGCTGTTGCAGATGCAGTTAACATTGAAAAGGATGTTGCTGATAGGTCAAGTAGCAAGCTAGTATATGTAAATCTCTGTTCTCAGGCTCTACATCAGCATGTTCATTGCAGCAAACTCGTTGGACCTGAAGAATCAAATCCTTCTTCATCATCACCACCTCAACCTGAAAGTGCCCAACCTTCTCCAGGAGACTCCACCGATTCATCAATTGACGAAGCATTGAAAATGGCAGGACTTGTATCCAATTCCCCCGATGAGAGTCCTTATCGTGTTACAGAAGAAGAACCCGACAGTGTGTTTGATATGGATTCTCATCCAGATCTTGATATATATGGGGATTTTGAGTATGATTTGGGAGATGATGATCTTATTGGTGCTAGTGCTTTAAATGTACCCATATTGCAAACGGAGGAAGTAGATTTGAAAATGAAGGTGGTGTTCTCTACCCTTAACACAGAAAAGATAGACGATTCCCCGAACTCTAAAGACCAAAAGAGGACTGTTAACTGATAAAGAACCAGCTGATAACAAAGAAAAAAGTAAAGAAAGCTCAATGTTAGAGTTGGCAACAAATATTTCCTGTCCTTCATTAGAACAGCTACAAGGTGAACTAGATGGGGAGCTTTCTTTGGCAGAATGTGAAGAACTATATGGCCCTGACAAAGAACCCTTAAGTAGAAAAGTTTCCAAAAATTGAATCAATGGGGCTAAAAAAGTTAGTCATTGGTTGTGGGGATATAGTAAATCACACAATAAGTAAAGGATCTGAACATCAAGGTGAGAGTTCTGCAGAAAAAAAGTTGGTCGGGGAAAGCTTCCCAGCTGAAGTTGGGTCTTCTGAGGGGAATCACTCACCAAATCACTCCTTGATGAGTAAGAGTGTCCGGCCGAAGGACAAGAAACCCCAACGTGGCAAGCAGACTGAGATCAGTCACTCTGTATCTAAAAAGGTAAAGAGGCACTCGCATTGTCCCTGTTTGAGATTTACTTGGATTTTGCATCAATTGTCACACCCACTGTTTTGATGCCAACACAAGGTATTCTAGACATATACATATTTAATTTGATTTCCCTCCAGACATTTAAAAGAAAGTTTAATTTTTCTGAATGTTTGTTTGTTCACTGTTGAATTGTGTTAGTTGTGTACAGAATAGAAAAAAGAAAGAAACTAACCATGCACTTATCTTTTAGATGTTTACATGTTCATAATCAAGTTGTTGGTAGACTAGGTATGTTGTAGTGATCCACTCAAGACATAAAAAGTAGGAATGTATTTCAGAACTAAATTACTCATCTGAAACAGAAAGTGAGACATAAGAAGTAGGAATGCATTCAGAATCAAAGTACTCTTCTGAAATTAAAAGCTGAAACAGTTTTTGACTCGGATTTTTTTATCTTTCAAGCTTTGTCTTTCTCTGACCTGTTTGTTATCACTAAAACATACCTTCTCAGGTTGAAGCTTACATCAAGGAGCACGTCAGGCCACTATGCAAGAGTGGTGTAATTACAGCAGAACAGTATCGATGGGCAGTGATAAAACAACTGAAAAAGTAATGATATACCACATGAAAGACAAGAATGCAAATTTTCCTATCAAAGAAAGTGAAAAGGTGAAGAAGCTTGCTGAAGAATATGTTGAGGCTGCACAAGAAAAGGAGTGAAACCCCCCTGTAATTATGTGAAGAGTTATTCCAGATTTTTTTCCCGAAGTCTCTTTACCGAAGTTGCAAACTAGATAGATTTATAGACTCGTAGGTACGTAAGAAGTCTGGAGCTGTTTTCAGTAGAAAGTAAACCTAAAGTAGACCAGTTCCCCTATCTAAATGTAATTACTGTAAATTGATGATGATTAGTAACTCAGCTATTAAAGAACTGCATGTATATTTCAGCACAACCTTCGTTCCAGAAAGTTGCTTGTTGCATTTAATGAAGCTGACATCTGGGCCATAGTGTTCGCACAACCAAGTTACTATGAACTTCATTGTCATTAATCTTAGGCTTTCAAACGGTTCCACAAAAACCTCAAAAGTTTCACTGCTTAGCCATTTCAGGTGCTGATCATTTTTCCCCCGCTCAATCTGATAGATTTTTACTGATGTTATGAAGGTGAACAAGAGAGACAAAAGGTTTCTCCCTGCAAAGAATTTAAACACAATCTGAAAATACGTTTGATTGGGGACTCTCAGTCCTTAACAAATATTCAGGGTGATGAAAGAATCTCTCCAGGCTCCACTCCATCCCTTGCCATATGTGAGCCTCTCCCTGCCGTGGAATCAGCCAAATAATTGATTTAGCAAAGAACATGCAGTGACAACCCTCATTCCAAATATGTAGCAGTAAAATATGGAAAACGAAAAATGATAAACACACATCGGGTTGAACCCCACGGTGTGTACCGAGTGATACAAAGGGGTGGGACCCACCCTAACCCACCGCGGGATTTATCTCAGCTGAAACAAATAAGGGAAGACATGTGTCGCCAATCTATTGGCTTGGTACACTGGGCACACTTTACCTTAGGCACACGATCCAAGCCGGAGCTGGAACCCATGCATATGCATCATCGTTAATAACTCTAGTTCTACTGCATATAGATTTAAGAAACCGGCAAAAAAATGTTTACAGTACTTGTTAAGAGTGGAACAAGCTGAAGTAATGGTAGATTCTAACCAGTATTATAAAACTTACATTGCGAAATCGATAAAGGATGATAAAATCTAGAACCAAAACAGTATTTAGCTTCAATGGCGAGATAAGTTCATTCAAGTGTGTGACAGCCTTGCGATGGGAATGAGGAATGACTACTGGATTACTTGTTTCCTCTAAAGAATTATAGGACCACTTCTTGAGTTTGTTCTGTTCTCCGTGTTCTTGTTTACACTTAGTTCTAATCTTTCGATTCCTTGGAATTCCATCTAAAAAAGTTTTCAAATCCCCTTGGCGTTAAATTTAGATCAGATAAACTCTCAATAATGAATTCCGTCAGAAACAAACACCTCTAAGACATCTTTCAACGGTAGTAATAACCACAGTTTTTTCGGTTCCTACAGAACACAGCCACCTTTCTGACATTTAAGCAGTAATTGAACTCATTTTGAATGTCAAACAACACTCCATTCTCATCAAAGCAATCTGTTCAGTCTAATTCAACAACACATCTCAGTACAGCTAATATTCTATCCATATTACTCCATACTAACCACTGAAAGAAAGAAATGGCCTTACTAGCCTTTCAAGACTTTCAAAACAAAACTTGAAGAAAAAGAACACACAATGAAGCATGTGAGCTGAACTGAAAGCCTGTTTACAAAAGCGGCTGAAATCTTCCATGACTTATATTTTACTATATATTTCATGAATTCCCAACATCTTTATCTGTATGTAATAAGTAAATAACATCAGCAGAAACCACATGAAATACAAACACACGATGGCACAAACAAAGACAGATAGTCGAACCATGACCGCCTACATACTCTCACCTCAGCTAACTACATAAGGTTTGGTATGCACACTCCTGCATCTGAGTTTTGTTGCTCCTTCCATATGCGTCCTGTAACCCGCAACTTCAGTTCCTTCCTATCCCCACCGGAGAAGAAAAGTGCCATGTTTCTCTGAATAATAAGGCCATCATGGGTATCCCTGACCTTCCGGTGGCTATCTCGTATGCTTCTAGGAGTGCCCTCCCATGTAAGCTTCCTACCATTCGCACCAACCTCTAGACTGTAGATGTAGTTCCGGGCATCATTTTCGTCACCCATGAAACGGAGAAATGCCATGTACACAGGGGCCATGCCGAGCTGGAAGGCTTCAAAGTGCAGACAGAAGTACTGGCCAAAGCAATTGAAAACCTGGAAAGAGAAAACTAAAATAATAAATTATCAGGCAGTTGTAATAATTATTAGAAGTATCCAAAATAAAACCCCTAATCATATCTAAAGGATAAATTAATATCACTGTATTAATATACTAGTAAAGATATAATAATACTAAGATTAAGAATAAAAATAATACTACAGTAGTAGGTCCAGATGTTGTAGGGTATGAAGATTACAAAAGACTGACAGCAGGCCCAGCAACCAAACTTAGTCATATGCTGAAAAAGTTAATTCTTGATATCCCTATAAAATATAAAGAGTACAATATGATAACTGTGTGCCATGATTAGCTCATACTTGAAGAATTTAGGATCTATCTGGAAAGTTGTGTTGGCATGTGTCACTAGAACTAGGAATAATGACTTGTAGAAATATTGTTGAGTAATTTACTGTCCATGGATTAACAAGCATCCCACTTCCATAAGATGTAATCAATTTTTTTGTCCAACCTGTGATAGCTTAATTTTACAAACCTTTGAGATAATGTGAATAACTTTAAGAAAATAACAAAAATCATGCTTACAGTTAGCATCCAGGTGGCATTTTCAACCTCACGTGGATTAGACTTCACATAACGGTGATTGAATGTGGATCCAGTGTGCATGTCCACCTTGTGATAGTCCCTCAAATGGGAAACTAAGAAAGGAATATCCCCAACGACAGAACACTCTGATCCAGCGTATGGGCAATTGTAAGGTCTGAAGTTACACTGAGCCTCGTGCTTCAGCTTACTGTAGTAGGGGAAAATTTCTGGGCAACCTAAGGAACAGTATTTGCAAGGCAGCTCAAGTGACTCAGCTACCTTCTCCAATGCTAGACATCTGATGTCTCCCAGTTCCTGTCTACATGTCGGGCACCTGTTGTGCACCCTTGTTTTACATGTGGAGCACAGTGTATGCCCATTGTGGCACTGCATCAGCACAAATTACTCAGAAATAAGCAACTGACAACAGTTAACTTGATTCAGCACTGTGAACAAAACAATAAAACATAAATTTCCTTGCAATATAAGCATCAATAGAATTCTTTGATAATGAAATTTCAGAATACGTTGAAACCTTAAAGGTGCTTACAGTTAAACCTAGATATTTGTTAATACATTATAAATTATCAAATTCTCGGGTCAGATTGGTTAGTCAATATAGTACTGAATACTTCCCTAAATCAATAATCTTGACTAATTAAGATATTTTTCCAGTTCCTATGCTATTATTATATTCAGGTTCCAGTATATCTTCTGTTATGGGTTGGTAGATAACTAATCTGAAATCAAATTGAGTATCAATTAAAAAACAACAGGGTGATCCATTAAGTCACAATCTACAAGGTAAATATAAAATAAATCAACAGGTAAAAAAAGGTTAGGTTCGGTATCGTGTGACTTCTTTGGTACCAAAAACATGACAGCCTGACAGGATGAGACTACCATTGTTATCAGTAAAGCTTTGTGTTCTGTATTTATATCCCATAAAGTTATGAAACAAACAGCCCTGTTGACATCTGCTTATCGCCAAAAGAAGAAACAAGACTCCTCAAAAGGACTATGAACCATTTGCACTTTGCAGTCTCATCTAGAACCAATTCTTGACTAGTTTTACAAGTGAAAAGTTACCTAAGGGCATCTAACTATCATGCCGCTAAACGACGTCAAAATATCCTATCGGTTACCAAATAATAGTAAAAATCTGAGACAAGGTCAAAAAGACCCAGCTTGCAGGGATGCAAAAATTCAACACACTAGTAGGGCCCGTACGTTACCCACACCTTTTCATTTTGTCATCCTTACTCTTTACTGACCGCATTCCAGAGGTTTCTGCTAGCACGCCTACCACTGCAAATGCCGCAATACCACTATACAAAAGTAGATGAGCAACTACGAGATAATTTTCAGCAGCTTTATACGTCAAGAAAAGGTTTAAAAATTGTTCCAGGCAAGTTTAAGATTCTAAAACTGCATTCCCTCTCATAAATTTCATAACTCTGATATTCACACCCGAGCGCAAGCCTAATAGCAATAATCGGTATCCACCATTTAAGCAGTAGAGACCAAGTTTTGTCCAAACCTTTAGCATGGAATTTTACCGGAATTAAACAGCTTATTCAAATGTAAAATTACGAAGTTCCTAATTTGTACAAACCCAGCCATCATCACCAAAGCACATTAAAATAAAAATTCCAAGGAGACAGAAACTTCTGCACCTTTCCAAGTGACCAATGAGTAATTGGGTATTTCAAAAATCAATGGTAAATCTTCAACACCACATCATGCAACTCGGATTTCAATTTGAAAATGCACATAGTCAATTGAAATATAGAACTGGTACCAAAACAAAAGGCATGGAAGGAACAACTCAAACTTAGCAATCTTGAGTGTAGAAATCCAAACACCCACCGAGAAACACAAATAAATACTCGGAATCCAAACCAGACTTATGCGAGAACTTCTCCTTCTTCACCATTCTAGATACACAAGCTAAAACAAGCAAGCCCTCAGCAATCAGATCACAACAATTTAAGCAGCAAATCAAAGTACCCATGCCAAACGACATGCTCCTTTCGCACTCGATCACCCGGAACACATAACCCCAAATTCAAAAGCAAACCATAAAAAACAGAAGATTTTTTTTTTAAAGACAATCCTCACATTTCGCCATCAATTACCACCAAAACTCACCAAATTTCTTAACCTAAACAAGTATATCAAACCGAACATTTTGACCTAAACCCAGACAAAACCGATTTAGGATTATAATTTCTTTAGAATCCTCTATTCGTTTTCCCCAATTCATCAAACCTAATTACAAAACATATCATAAATTACAGTAAAATGAACCCATAAGAAATAATACCTGGTGAATTGGCGGGTACATTGAATTAGTACAAACGGGACATTCTAATAACTCATGGACGCTTGTTGCCGGGGAAATAACTGAAGAGATAATATTTGTATGAGGTTTAGATGAAAAATGATGTTGATGGATCTCTTCATCATCAATTCCATCTGATGATGATACACATTCAATACTATCCAACTCCATTTCTTAGTTCTTCTGTTTTTTTCTTTCCAATTGCTTTCAAATAATTATTTTTTAACTGTGGAAATTCGTTTTCTTTTATTTCTCTCTCTCCATCTCTTCGTTAGCGACATTAAAGTCGAATTCTGGAAGAATGCAGGAGATAGAGAGAGAATGAGAGAGATTATGGGTAGGGTAGACTGTAGAGAGAGAGAAAGAGGGGAACAAAATTACATCTCAAACAGATACTTTTCTTCGTGTTTCGAAACCAGACTTTCCTGTGGATGAGAGAGAGTGTGTGTGAGAGAGATGATCACCGTTCAAGTTGCCTGTACATTATTCCATGCTTCGCCGGGTCGAGTATGCGTATCGTATGTCTACGTAGATACTGGTACAATACATACGACACGATACGGTGATATCAGCGATACTGACCGGTCGAAATTATATATTCTGTCCAATTTAGCTATTTTTTAAGGAAAAGGGGCTTTGAGAAGCCCTAGAACAATTTATTAGACGACTACCTCATTTAAGATGAGATTTGAAAAAATACAAATCGGAGGAGATATGGCATTCCATCATCCCTCTACATTCTTATGCATAGCATATTGACATAAATTATGGACTAACTGATTAGCAGATTTCCTGACTGACTGAAACTGAATACATTTAAAACTATGGATTTATATTCAATTTAGCTATTGTCGTCTTTCATCATACAAGTCTGTATATATTAGATATTTAAATACATAACTAAATTAAATAAAGAGAGAAGGCCATAAAAATCCACTGATTTATGACAAGTGAACGAGTCAGCCACTTTTGCTAATAAGTGACAAAAAACAGCTGATTCAAAATGTTTGATTCTGTTAGCTGAGTTTTTTATTTTTTTCTAATTATACCCCTTAACCAAAGTTAAAGTTTTAACCTATAGTTAGGGTTAAAAGTTCATTGGTTTTTCAAGTTACCGTGTTAGGGATTTGATTAGTTCCGTGGTTATTTTTGCTGAAGAGATTTCAGATCGAATTACTGAAATTGCTTCAGAAATTTCAGATGATTTTAAAGGATTTTCATCTTCTTCTTCCTTTTCAACTCCTATTCTGATTGGGGTTGCTACTGGTGCGCTTATGTTTTTGTCAGATTTAACAAAGAAGATTAAATTCCCTCTTCTTATTGATTTTATTAGAGTTGGATCTTATGGCTCTGGTACTTAATCTAATGGTGCTCCGAGGATTTCTTGCGATGTTAAGATTGATATCAAGGTGTTTGTGGGGAAAAAAATTGAAGGCTATTTGGGAAAAGTTGGTGAGTAGGTGACAATTCGTTAATCCTTAAAACATTTGTGCTATTAAAGCACTTTGTTTAGATTCGAGAGATCAATCTGTACAATCTTGGCCTAAACCAAGCAATGGTCGTTCCAGTCTTGCTTCACTCGCAAAATAAGAAGGAAAAGGGTTGGTCTTAGGGAGGGAAGCGAGAAAAGAACGAGGTTTGAGTAAATAGCTATGAACAGTTGGATATCCGAGTTCTTTAGTGTTCGACTAGGAAATTCAGAATTGCTTTGTTGTTCAGCTTGTGTAAAAACTTGTATATGAATTATTTTGTTGTTAAGAATTCTTATCTTGTTCAATTTGTTGAACGTCTATTTATATCATAGCTATTGTAACCACTCGACTTCTTTTCTGGAAGAAACTGTCGATGGTTGTGTTGTGGTGAAGTGGAGAAGGTGGAGAAGGTGTTGATAACTTCTCTCCACTTCGATTAAGGTTGAATAGTCAGTTACTCAACCTCCCACTCCTCTACTCAACTTCTATCTACCTTTCCAGAACTTCTCTTTAGTGGGCGTACTGCTGCACCACATGTCATAGACTGCCAGACCAAAATCCTAATTAATATCCCCCCATTTGTGACATGTGATGTCTCGTGTAATATTATAGTATTGAACAATACTAATGTTAAGTCGATTGAGACCTGCTCAATGAGTCTCTTGACTGAAGACTTGTCCTGCTTGACTAGCTAATGAGTCTAGCAGACTAAAATAAATGTGTCCTGCTTGACTTGACTAGTGAGTCTAGCAGGCTAGAATAAAACAAATATGTTCTGTTCGACTAGTTAAGGAGTCTAACAGACTAAACTAAAATAAATATGTCTTGCTCGACTAGCCGAGGATTCTAGCAGGCTAGTTTAAAATAAATGTGTATTTATTTGCGAATATGGAATAATGTATCAATTTTACATTGATAAAAGTATGCAGATGGGCGTGAAAATATAGTGAAGCTTCATACAAAATATGTGTGAGAGGCCTAGTATGATTTATGATTTGTTTAGATTTTCCGAAACCCTAAAATATTAAACCTCAAATATTTACGTGAATATAAGAGGAAGGGATCAAAATTTATCTTTCACATGCAAAATAGAAGAGGAGAAGTCCAATTTGCTTTCACGTGAAAGAAGAGGAGAGGACCTACTTGCTTTCCCGATAAACATAGGAGGAGGCATGTCGAACTTTGCTCTCACATCAATATAAGAAGGAGAGATTTTAAACTTGTCCTCACGAAAAATAGAAGAGAGACGTCAAGTCTGTTCTTACGTGAAAATAAAAGAGGGACGCAGCTTGTCCTTTCACGTGAAAAATAGAAGAAGAGGAGACTAGTTTTGGTCCTCACGTTTGAGAGTCTCATATTTTATAAGAAGCAGGACACTCATGTTTTACTCTTTGTACTCATCCTCACACGTTGAGGGTAAAAGAGTATTTTTATCAAATTTTGACAAGAAAATACAAGTCGTCTGGACACTATTCTATTTTGAATTCTTGTCTTGAAAATAGTCGTGCAGGCTTAGTTGCTTGACTAGCATACACATTGGAAGCAAGAGAGGTAGAGGTGTCTCCTTCTTTTTAAAAATTAGGGTTTGGAAAAGTTTGGCCAGAAGGATAGAAGTTCATGTTTTACTCTTATGCTCAGCCTAGGGCTGCACAGGAACCGACCGGAACCGAACCGGAATCGAGGAGCTCGGGAAGGGTACAAGTACAAAAAAAGAGAATCGAGTACACCCAGGTACCAGGTACAGGTTCTACCTAGGAACCGACCGGAACCGAACCGAAGGTACCGAATTTTTTTAACCGTTGATTAGATATTAGAATTTCAAACTCAATCGTCTGTTTCTAAGTTAGGTTACTCGTAAGTCAAGCCAATTCAACTCACGGCTATTCTCTTAAGCAAACCATCGAACACCTTGTGTGCACTTCCTGGCAGTGATTGAACCATGTAAAATTGGTGATTTCTATCCACCAATTTCTCCTTCCCTGTAAAATTCGTCCAACATACACAAACATTCAACATCAATTTCCTTTTTCTTGTTTGAACCCATGGCAGCAGCACCTAAATCCTTATCTTCACTGAAACTAGACTTCGAGCAAAACTCAAGTCTTCACTGTCTTGTTATAATGCGAATCTATCATAGACCCATTCTTCCTTTCTTCTCAATATTATCTCGGCATTAAACTCGAGTTAAAAATAGCTTACAACTCTTCACAGTTCAACCCTCTTTCTTATTTTTCAATCCCATTCAACCTGAGCCCTCTCATCTCACTGCAAACCAGCAACCATCTTCTATTCTTCCTTGTCTTGTCGTTCATTACTATCTTCAGCACAACAACAACAAAAAATTAGAGCCAACTTCAATTTTAGATTAAAAAAAAAAAGGTACATGACCGGAACCGAACCGAGAAGACGGATACGGTTCCGGAAACGAACCGAGAGTATAGGGTACAGGTACACGGGTAGAGAACCGACCATAGAGGGGTACATGTACTCGGTTCTGCCAAGAACCGAGCCGAACCGACCTTTGTGCACCCCTAGCTCATCCTCACATGTTGAGGGCAAAAGAGTAAATTTTAGAATTTTAGAAAAGAGCATGATGTCCATGTTTGGTTTTCTAGTAGGCGTACAAGCTTGACTTTGAAGAAGGAGGATGCTGAACAATAGAGCCTGAAGAGCTAGACATGTTCAAAACTAGGGTTTGAGATTTTTGTCACACTTTTTGCAACACTTATAAGTGTTGCAAACTGTTTTTCAATCCTTAACTAATTAAATTTAAAAGAATGTTGTTTGTCACACTTTCGCAACATTTTCAAGTGTTGGACATTTATTTTCAAACCCTAATTAGGGTTTGGACGTTTTGACACGCCTTTTGCAACGTTTTATGTGTTTCAGTTTTTATTCTTATACCCCAATTAGGGTTTGAAAAATTTGAAACGCTTTTGACACGTTTATGAGTGTTGCGAAGCACTTTAAAATCCTTTTCAAATTCTTTTACTCGTTTTGCATTGGTTGTCTCTTTAAGCAAAGGATCAATGAAACTGAGTATGATTCTTAGCTAGTAGAAGCTATAAAGTCATATTTTATTTTATTTAAGCACAACTATGGCACTTTTATTAATTAAATAAATATATTATTTTAATAGGTTAACATTGTTCAATTTGAACATAAATATTAACGTAAGTAATTTTGGGGATTCAACTGTGGAATTTAACACCCGAAAATAATACTCAAATTGCCCTACACTAGTGTGCAATACATCTAGGAGTCTAAGAGATTTTATTAAAAATCATAGAACATTTGGGAAACTTGTCGTGTGCGCCAGAATGTTCTAATGATTTTGTGTAATGATGATTATTGATTAAATTCATCAATTCAATTATATATGTTGGCCAAACATATAAAGAGAGGTCGGGGATATGCACCTGAGATAGAGTAGGGATAAGCTTCTACCCGAGAATTCTTTTTTATAATTTTAATATTTCAGTATTTCTCAGACCAGAGTCTTGAGAGGTGATTTACTAATTTATCCTTGTCAAAAACCCACCGTCTACACAAGGGGAAACATGTTATTCTGGTATGGATTCTATTTCCTCAATATCAATTTTATTTCATGGATTTTTGTTTCCATTAGGTTAAGACTTAGAGATCATAGGTTGATGTAATATAACAGCTGCTCTTAGAGCTTTTAAAAAACAAATTACCTTTGCGAGTTGAAATGAACTTTGTGAGTGGTATATTTGTTAATAGAATATGATAGTTGTAGAGTGTTACAAGTGTGACTTACCTGTTGTCATTAGATGATGCATGCCCTTGCATCGATTTATTTTGTCAATTTGTTACTAAAAGATCTATTAAAAAATCCATGAGGTTGTAGGTTTCACTGTGAATATTAACCGACTTGTCACTCTTTATTCTAGAGAATATTTAAGAAGTTTTGTTAACAATGAAAAACAACAACTCAAAATAACACTTGTGAAGCTTACTTACTGTTTCAGATACCATATTGGACTAATATATTATTTGTTTAATATGTATTTTTGTGACATGAAAAAATTGGATTGATATAAGTTGTTAATATCTTATGAAAGTTGGGTCAGTATTATCATGTTGGATATTCTCAGCGGATGATTAGGTAGAGTACCTTAGAGCTGGAAATAGAGTTAGAGGTGATTATTTATACTTTAAAATGGAACCTAATTGTGGTCAAAACTGTACCAATAATATATCTGAATAACTTTGTAATTGCCTTTGAAGGTCAAGTTGTTATTTAGAGAGATTATAATATGTTAAGATTCTTTGTTAAAAAATAACATCATATGGTTATTTGTAGTTCAATGTAACAGTGGTTAAGCTTACGAGAAACTTTAGTTATGGTACTAAATTAGGCGTGTTTTACGGAACGATGTTTTTTCATCTCTTGAACGTTGAATCAGTGATGAAATGAGTCACTGAATATTGCTTATGCATATGCTTAAACAATAAATCTTACCAATTTTTTCTTCAGATGGGGTATACTTGCCATAAGGAATAGTTTGATGTCATTGAAGGAGAACTAGTAAATAATACAAGTGAGTCTCTTTCCATAACCTGAATTTCAAATGAGACAGTATTCGCCATCTATGATTTCGTATTCACAGCAATCACTTGTATCTAAATAATGCGAAACTACGTTACTTTTCTTTGGTCATACAGTAATCAGAAAAGGGTTGTCAGGTAGAGACTTGCATCTCTAAACAGAATTACAGTAGAAACATGACAATTCTGGTGCAACAGAAGCTACAACAATCAATGGCGGCATCTAAGAGTGGACTCTCGGTGCCTTTGTCTACTAGTGATTCAAATGAGATACGTGACAATAATAAGCATACACGTTTTAAATACTAACAGTGGTATACAATAAACATGATAAAGAGTATGTCATGGTGATATCTAGGTATTACACTGTATGGATTCATCCCATACTTCAGTTATGAACTTGTTGCAGAAGATGCGGTGATAAATAGTCTGCCATATGTAGAGGAACTGCTGGTTTTAAGGAATCTATTATCGTCTTCATCTTGTTGTGGTGGTTTTAGACTTTGTTGATGTGAATTTAGAAGTTAACTCAGCGGTGGCATTCAAGCCTAACAAGTCTTGGTTGTTACTGAGTGCATTTTTCTGTAAATACTCATTGTATATCAGTATGTTTATATTTTTCTGCAATATGCCGCATAATGGAGTCAGTTTCTTCATCTCGTTCTTCGCCATTTATACGATATGGTGGTGGTGTTACTACTTCCGTTGTTACTGGTGGTGTATTGTTAATTTAGTTGGCTAAATAGCTGAGGGGTATTGTCAATTTAGTTGGGTAAATGGCTGAAGTGTATTGTCAATTTAGTTGGTTAACCGTCAGAGATGTAGGGTTAAATTAGTTGGGTACATGTTAGAGTTGGAGAAAAAAGAATAAATGGTCAAGATAAACATTATTTAACTCACACCAGATAACTATTAACATGGCAGTGCAAAGATAGTTGTTGCTAATTGCATGGCCAGTACACTGGAAAATATACTAAAATAATCTCAAAATGCCATTAACGGCAATGGAGAACAATTGACTAGCTTGCACCTCAACGATAAGTACACCTAAAATGATGTCGATTGAAACAGCTAAATCATGAAGAGAGTATAGAACTTCTTTACGCAGAACCTGAACAATTTGTTAAAGGTAACATATTATCAAAAAAACAACTACAAAAGAAACTGGTGATTACACAATAAAAATGTTAAATTCATCAAATGGGCTAAAGAATAACACCCTTCGAACATGGCTAATAGAAATGTGTATCTGGTACATGTATATAATTCCTACCACCCAATGCATTGAAGAGCTTAATAAAAAAAAATCGAAAAGAATTTTACCATATCATAAATTGACTTCCCAAGCATCGCAATGGTACAAACATCTAACCACCAACCATACACCAAAGGAATAACCCCAAGATGAATTATCAAAAAGAATTTATTTATCATTGTAGTCAGGAATTTCTTCTGATAGTAACGTATCTTTGATGCAACAGTTCTAATAGGGATACCAAGGCAAACGAAGAACAAAGGAACAACGACCATATATCCAGTAGCAAGAGTAATAACATCATATAGGCATGAGTTTCGGTACACTAAAAGTGGCTGCCAACACTGCTTAAGGCATTGTTGAATCTTGCAACAATGAACAGCAGCGTTAGATGTATCAGAATAATATA
>JAJJMC010029982.1:28445-48622 GCA_023531435.1 Papaver californicum
AATTTGATAATTTTTTCAATTTTGAATTTGGGGCAACATATACAATCCGTAGTAAAACTATTTCTAAGACTACCGGTTATAGAGTTTGATAATGTTGGAAATTTGATAATTTTTCAATTTTGAAATTTGGGGCAACATATACAATCGGTAATAATTTTTTTTCTAAAACTACCGATTATAGAGTTTGATAATGTTGGAAATTTGATAATTTTTTCAATTTTGAATTTGGGTCAACATATACAATCGGTAATAAAAAAAATTTCTAAGACTACCGATTATAGAGTTTGATAATGTAGGAAATTTGATAATTTTTTCAATTTTGAATTTGGGGCAACATATACAATCGGTAGTAAATTTTTTTGTAAGACTACCGATTATAGAGTTTGATAATGTTGGAAATTTGATAATTTTTTCAATTTTGAATTTGGGGTAACATATACAATCGGTAGTAATTTTTTTTTTGAATTTGACGTAGAGTAACGCTCGAGTATTCGTGCAAACATTTCCGTCTCCACGAACGACGCACCATCAACCACCGGGGTGTTTAGAGTGAAAGATAATTGCTTCCAAAAGGGATGAATATCATTAATGTCAATCATTTCAATATACCTACCAAGCATGTGACGACACGGGAGTCCAATACCTATCATCGTCTTGCAATTGCAAACCGTAGTCTCATCATCGTGATCTCTGTACAACTCAAATTGTTGTATCATGAAATTTATTGCCCACCAAGAAACTTTGTAAAATATACCCTTTAGAAGATTTTTATGTTTTAAATGTGCCAACGGAATCTATGCCGACTTTTTTCCATTGAACCGTAAATCTTAGTGAGGTCACGATTGGTGAACTCATGGATTGCTTCTTGGACCGACACAACCTCATTTTGACTACCGACTAGTATTTTCTTTAATCGTCCATGAGACCTCTCTGCAATGCTTATTGCCTCGTTCCTGAAGTTCTGACATTCATATGTCCTTGCAAACACAAATTTATCCTTATGCGGTCCCAACCATTGTGTTTTGCAATACTTAGCTTGGATATGATGTTTGCAATTGGATTTGATGTTGCATTGAATGTGCCACGTACAAAGTAAATTTTGGGCTTCCGGAAATACTACCTTTATTGCATTCATCAAGGCTTGATCGTTATCCGTTACAATAACCTTTGGAAAATGATCGCCATTATAAATCGACCTTAATGTTTGCAACATCCAAATAAAACTCACATCGTTCTCAGCATCCAATAAACCCCACACCACCGTAAATGTGCATTTTTCCGAAGTGTAGCAAACAATGTTTAACAACGGCATGTTGTACCTGTTTGTCCTGTAACTAGCATCTATCAACAAAATTTGATGAAAGCATTGAGCCAATAGGATCATCTTCGGATGTGCCAAGAATATACGAATCACCTTACCATCCCTTTCTTCTTTTCTCAACGTGTAATTGTGTTTCTCGGCTAACCACTCTGATTGTTGCATAACTATTCGACCATCCCATTTCGTCTTTTTGATCGTTGCTAGCGCCGACTTAATTATATACAACAAAGACAAGTTGTTGGGGTCGTCCTCCTTTATCTTAGATAGGATTGCACTCGATTTTATTACGTTCTTTATAGACTTCACCGTCTCAATTTCCTTTGGTTTTAACTTGGCAACCATTACGTGCCCAACAAGACTTTTCGGATCTTCGTGGTTGTGACGACCATTAGCAACCCTAAACATTTTTCATACTTTACCTTCCTTACCGTCGGGCTTACTGAAGATAATCTTAAATGGGCATCCAATCTTCTTTGAATTACCTCGGTATTTCCTCTCCGTTTTCTTTATGTATTTACGATTCTTTCCCACGTGACTCTTTCGCTCGCCACCTCTCCCACAAATCATTTCAAATCGATCAACTCTCACGCAATTGTTCTGAACTACAACGCACATCTTCTCTTTTGCCTTGTTGATAAGCCATTCCTTTGCCTCCGCCTTAGTTCCAAATGTCTTAATGCGCATATAACAAAACAAATATCATAAGCCTAACCATGTAACATACATTCTTATAACAAGGTAAGAGTGGGTAGGTAGCATACCAAATTATTTGCATAGTGTAGGGAAGTATCATGACCCTCGTATGAAACATGATTAACCCATTCAATAATCTACATAAAATAGCAATGAGTTAGACAACAATAATCGGTAGATAATTATGTTCCCTTACTACCGATTATCGACAATCGGTAGTTAATTATATCCCCGTACTACCGATTAATAACAATCAGTAGTTAATTATGTTCTCGTACTACCGATTAGAAAGAAATCAAGACAAGTTTTGTACACAAAAACAAGTATAATCGGAGGTTTAATTTGTTAAACAACAACCGATTACAGTACAATGAAATCGGTAGATAACGATATACCTTATACTACTAATTATAAAGTTAGCAAAATATAAAATTTGTAGGTTTGGAGAAATTCATTTTTAGGGCGACAAATATAATCGGTAGATAATAAGTATTCCAAACTACCGATTATGCAAACATAAATTCGAACAAAATTCAATTTAGGGATTTTGTTTAATCGGTAGTAATTAATCTTCACGAGACTACCGATTATACCATAATTTTTGCACAGTAGTGTATAATCGATAGATATGGTACTCCATTATCTACCGATTCTGGGACGTCCATGGCATTAAACGCATGCAAAAATAAATTTTTTATTGTTAACAATCACATACAAACGCATACAAAGTGGGTTTTTGAGCTTCTTAACGCAATACCTGATTGTTTGATGCATTATTATCTTCATTTTGATGTGATTCATCGTTTTCTCTCGCTAAATCGTCGTCTAGGTTTTTTTCCACACAAAAATTTGGATCATCCAACAAATATCCCAAATCGTCATCTCTAAACGTTATTGAACCTTCAATAATATGTTCTTCATGATGTTTCTCACCTTCTTCCTCGTACTCATCCATGTTTGTTATTGATTTTAGGTAAAACCTGGTTTCCCCAAACTTCTTCTTCTTCTTCTTCCTCTCTAACACGCTCTCTATTTTTTTTTAAAAAACTATAACTCAAATATTTTTCAAACACTAACTATAACCAAAATTAATTAACTAATTAAACAACATTAACACTAATTAAACAAGGACAAATTAACCATTAAAGAAAATATATAGATAAAGGGTGTGCTGATATTACTTCTTAGTGACTTTATTTTGTTTTATTAGTCGTCCTAAAATTTTTTTAGGTCATCCTAAAAACACTAGGATAAATTTCTAACGGCATGTGATGCATTCTTTAGTGAATTATTTTCTATATAAAGAGTTGACTCTATAAATGGCATGAAAATCGACGAAAAGCCTCGAAGAAAAGCCATGAAAGAGAATGCAGAATAATTCGTCCTAACGAGAAATACACCAATGTCAGCACACCATTGGTAATCAGAAGCTGCAAAGAGAGCGAGAGGTAGTATTATTTTAGTATTACAGTGTATTAATCCTTGCACAAAAGATCTGTGAACAGTCATTGAATTGCACATCAGTATTCTAGTTGTCATGTTAGTAGAGATCCGGCAACAATATCCCAAACAAAACAAAAAATCACACACAAAGGACTACATTTCGAAGAGAAACAATATTGAGTAGGGATTTTCCTCACCTTTGGTGCTTGTACATTAGCAAGTTTCTGATAATGATCTTTTCCTTGATCAAAATACGTAAATTAAACGTTCTGCACAAACTAATTGTGGTTTTACTAGATAACCAAGTTTAAATCTATTTATCATGAACATTGAAGTCATGCAGAAGATGAATATTGAATAATGTTTAAACACCAAGAAATGCTAAATAACATGAAACGGTTGAAAAGTTTACCTTGATTTGAACCTGGTGAAAGGCCTTTCCGTTGTAAACACCAACGATGGTACCAATCATCTCAGGGATGATAATCATATTACGAAGACGAGTCCTAACAGGTTCTAGCTTCTCACATAACGGAGCATGGCTGGTACCAATTATCTCAGGGATGATAATAATGTTACGAAGACGAGTCCTAACAGGTTCTAGCTTCTCACACAACGGAGCATCACACTTCTAAGTATGATTACAACGAAAAACTAGCATGCACAAAACCACAGAAGGAAAAGACAAGAAAAAAATATTTCATATTCAGACATGCTCATTAATAACAACTTACTTAAACATTTAACACATTACCAACCGAACCCAATTTATGGTATAACATAAATATAACACTTCACAGTTATCCAACTAAATTTATACTAGACAAATGTTGCAATCATCCAGGATCAACTGACTACCAATTTTTGTGAAACAAAAGTGTCTAGGAGAATTTTTTTTCTAGTCGTCAAAGTCTGGACGACTAGAAAAGATTGCTGATATTTATCCATTTAAATTAGAACAACTGTGATGACATCTACCCAACTAATTTAATATTGCACAAATATTACAGTCGTCCAGGATTCGTCGACTAACAACTCAATAGGTGTTCTTTGGTCAAATTTTTGACAATTCTTCCACTGATAACTTGAACTAAAAACTTAAACCCATTCCTTACAATTAAATCTCAGGGGCATTACAAACAAAATTCATTCAATCAATAACAACCCGAACTAGCCGTATTCACAATTTCAAACATGATTGATTCATTCACTCAATTCATTCACTAAATCTTTGACCCATTAATTATCAAACAAAATTCATTCATTCAATCAATTTTAGGGACATAACCGCTTCTCTAAATGCATATATACCTTAACATACCCACTTATCTAATTTCAGAGTATTTGGGTTCAATCAAAAATTTCTTAAATCCAACCATAACAAATCCACGAAAAATATTTCAACCAACATAAACCAATCATTCAATACTCCCAAACCAACAATAAACAACAACCACTTACATAATTTCATAGTAGTTAGGGTTCAATCACAAATTTCTTAAATTCAATCAACACAAATTGAACCAACGCAAATTCAACCAACAACTAATTATCTTAAGCAACAACAATGTATTCACCTGCGTTATTGTTCTCTTCCATTAACTCAAAGACTCTATGGACCTTTTTTAACTCCGGCAAGAACAAAAATCAAAGTTTGACTGGAATGGGAGAAAGAGATGAGATGGGTTCTGTTCTTTCTTCTCCTAGCTTTACCTTCAACAACCAAAACTCACTCAGCAGCTCATCTTCTCTACCTTTTCCCTCTTTATCTAACATATTCAAAGAACATGGAAGAATGATATGAATTTACACAGCTAAGATCTATTACGGGTACAATTTAGTCGGGTCTGATGAACGGGTATAGGTTAGTTAAAGTTAACATGACTAAGGACATTAAAGTAATTTCATCACTGATTTGTGTCAGCGAGTTGGCTCTGTCCGTTTTTGTCACTTGTTATAAAAAGTGGCTGACTCGTGCCCTTTCCAAGAAAAAGTGGATTTTAATGCCCTTTTCTCTTAAATTAAATTGATTGAACCAATAAATCCAAAAAATATTACAATTTAAATAAATTATTAATGTAAAAATATACTAAAGCTCAAATTAACCCTGTAAATGTAACAAAATTCTAATTTATGTTCGAGTTAACCTTGTGTATGAAAATGTATTTTCAACATAAAACTTATGAGTGGGTAAAAAGTAAAACTAACTAGAGATGTAAGAAATTTTAATACTTCTAACACTAAACAATAATAATTTTTCTCTCTCAAATTGGTATTAAAATTGGAGCATGCCTTAATATTTATATGTCTTTTCTATTTGGTATCAGTTAGTATCGAGTTGTATCCACATGTATCAGCGAATACAAGTGGATACGGCATGGATACGATTTGTATCAGCGAATCCAAAAACGATACCCGAAGAGATACATATAAACTAAGGATCTTGAATCAGTGTCAACAGATACAAATTCGATACCAATACGAGCTTATATTGGCAGATATGGCAAACTGTGCATCAAATATACACGTCAACTTATGCTTTTAGGCTTGGACCTCTCTTTTGGGTTCCAAACTCTAGTAGGATGGCTAGGGAAATAATACCCAAAAATACTCATCCAGGCTTTTCCTTCCCGAGCATGTCTGTACCCATAGGTCACCAAAGCCTGTTATTGTTCGTTATGGCCGCCTGGCCTGGCATGTCCTAGCCTGTTTAAATTGGCAGGCTCAGGCTTTCTCCAACTTAATTTGAGCATAAGTAGAACTCTATTTATATGATGTGAAAAAATGCACTTCCTTATCGCAATAAAATTCAAAGATTTAGCAGACATGACATGTCATTATAGTATAAGTGACTCTGGTTGGGAACATGTTAAATTGTTGTTCAATTTATTGAAGCCTTTTTATGAAGCATCTAACTACTTTTCCGGTGTTGATTATGCAACAAATAGTTTCGTTCATAAAGTTTTGTTTGGTATTGGGAAAGCTTTTTCTAGACATAGAAATATTGCTAGTTTAAAGGTCATAGACTCATTGTTGACGCCATGGAAGAAAAATTCATAAAATATTAGGGGTGGGACTCTTATTTTATTTGGGATACCTTGCATTTTGGATCCTTTGCTTAACTTCAAAGGGATGGAAACTGTTTTGTCTGACATTAAGAAGCGCTTTGGTACTTCTGCATTTAAAATTCGATGTTATAAGGAGCAAACGACAGTTTAATATCTTAAAAGTTGGAAAGTCTTTATGTTGAGCACGTATATCTGTCTTGGAATTAGAAGAACAAATCAATATTGTTTCGAATACTGCTACAACTTCCACCAATACACGACCACCTTTACAGACATGCTAGCTCCTCAATTCAAGATACTTTTTGGTAATCTCTAAGTAGACATAGAAGTGATCCAATTGCTACAACATCACAAGAAATTACATGGTATTACACGGAGCCATCACTAAGTTTAGAAAAAAAATGAAAAGATTTGATGTATTGTCTTGGTGGAAACAAAATGAAAAGAGGTATCCGGTTCTTTCTTGCATTGTGCGTGATTTTTTAGTTTTCCTGGTGCCTAAGATTGCATCTAAATCGACATTTTCTCTTGGAAAGCGTGTTGTAGGGTGATTATCGCAGCCATTTAACGTCAAAGATGTTGGAGTGTTGTGTGTGTTTGAAAGATTGTTGGAAGTTGAGTTTAAAGACTAACTTCATATGATTGATCCATCAAATGATGATTTCCATTGAAGACGAAACTAATCAAGTCCCCACTTGATTCAATCAACCTTTAAGGTATGCAACTATACATAGTTTTAAATTATTATTTATTTAATATCTTGAACATGCACAAGATATTATTTTAGTATTGCTTCTATGACAATATAATTTGAATGAAATTTCGTTATATAATACAGTAAATTGGGTGAATGACCCTTAATCTTGTTTTCTTGGGTTTAAAAGACGAGTAAACTTAGATACTTATTTAATACCCAAAGATCTTTTAGATACTTTTTAAATATCATTGGTTGGGTATTTTTCCAAATATTTATCTATCAGTTGACTAAATTACCCTCTCTATGTATCATAGATTTGATTTCCACGAAATAATACAAATATGGTAGAACATCTTCACTATTACGGGGGTTTTTGTATTTTTGTAATTCTCACACTTGATTTCTTTCTTCAGTACGTATCTAGTATATGAGCACTGGGTACTTCACAAAACCATTACGGTTTTGAACAGGCGTCAGTTTTAAAATGAAGGTACGTGTTAAAGGTCCTTAGTTACATTCTTGAAATCATTCTTTACCACTGACTTTTTTGACACTCGTAAGAACATATGCTCCCTAGCCTTCACACAGTATTTAGTAGCCATGTCATCTTATATATATAGTTTGGGTGAAGTTTATCTTGATGGAATAATGGTGTTGGTTTCAATTTAAATATCATTTATTTTAAGCTAATGTGAATCCAGGATGATGGTTCAAAGTGTTTTAGTCTGAATAAGTTTGAAATTTTTTTTAATAAGAAGCTGGCATATCACAACCTTGATTAGCCTCGTGGGCCTAGATTTGATCGAACTCCAGCTGCCACTGATATGATCATTGATTAACTTTATGCTTATAACATTTTTCTAATTTCCCATTGTTTATTTTTTATGTGAAATACTTGGTATCTAAGATAAATATATACTGTGGATTTAAGATTGGATTTATATTATTAAAAGTATTGAGCTTAATTCATGTCTAAAATTCTTTTGATTTGTTAAATTAGTAATTTTGTATTCTCTCCATTCTTACTTTTAAATTAAACCTTGATGATATTCATCCTAGTCTGGTTTCATCCTAGTATAAACATGGATGAAACCATGTACATCACATATGAAACCAGTTTCATACTAGTTTAAACATAGATGAAAACAAATTCTACCAAATTTAAAACTGGATGAAACCAGTTTTCATACTAGTAAAACATGGATGAACTCAAATTCAACTGAACCTAAAACAGGATGAAATCAGTTTCATACTGGTTTTAAACATGAATGAAAAAAAATTCAACCAAATCTAAAACATGATGAAACCAGTTTTATACTAGTTAAACACTGATGAAAACAAATTTAGCTAAATTTAAAAAAGGATGATATCAGTTTCATTCTAGTTTAAATATGAATGAAAACAAATTCAAGTTATATTCATCCTAGCTATTTTTTAATTATTTTTTTTTTAGTTTAACTCAGGATGCATCCAGTTTCATCCTACCTATTTTTCGAATAATTTTTTTTATCTTAGTTTAAGTCAGGATGCAACTAATTTCATCCTAACTATTTTATTTGGAAAAAAAAACTTTCGAATTCACCAACAAAAATGGATCTTTTTTTGTAGATAATTTAAAACCCTTTCCAAAAATATAAATTTTATTAAAATCAGATATATATTTAGGAAGTTATGAAAAATTTTGTGATTGGTTTTTAAATTGGAGAGAAAAAGGATAAAAAAGAGAAAAAACATAAAGATGAGGGATATAATTGTCTGTGATTTGTTATGTCCATATCACCCACCCTTGATATTTACATGTCCTCTAAAACTATAACTTATGGATATTTGGACAATAGACCTATTTTCTCTATATAATACACAAAACTATATGTAGGGGAACCTATGCTACAATATGCATAGCACAAGCCATTCCTTGCAAATCATTACCAATTCTAAAAGTATCCATATTCTGGATGTGGCAAAAAAATATGAAACAAGTGCTTTGCTAGACATTGTTCTAATTTGGAGTTTGAGAGATCTGAAACTTTTTTTTTTGCTAGAGTATGGACTTTCTGATATGTGTTCTCGAGATTTACTATGATTGGACTATACGCGTTTTCTAAAATATGTCATAATTAGAAGTCCCAACAATGACATTCAGCTGGTTTTCTTATCATGAATATAATTCTTTAACATGTATGACTGTTGTTCATTCTATTTTGATTTCACTATACAAATATCTGATCTTGCTTTCTTTTCAATCTATGCAAGTAGAAAAGTACCAAGTAATGGAGTTACACAAATAAGGAATCTCTTCAAAAGTTAGAGGTTGAAAAGGAAGCATGGATCTCTAACCGGATCATTTTTCTAATACCATTTTTGGCTTTTCGCAACTTAAATTTGCAATTGCTCAAGCGTTGTTGTGAATTTTACAAAAGACAAAAAAAAATTATAACAACTTTCAGTTGTTGCGATGTTAGCAACAACTTTTGGATTGTTGCAATTTGTAACAGAATATAAGACCACATGTGTAAGCCAAGTGTGTACGGTTCCAACACCAAAAATATATGTGGGATGTACTTGTGTGGGTGGTAACAACCATACAGAATAATTTT
Source organism: Papaver californicum (assembly GCA_023531435.1). Taxonomy (NCBI): domain Eukaryota; kingdom Viridiplantae; phylum Streptophyta; class Magnoliopsida; order Ranunculales; family Papaveraceae; genus Papaver; species Papaver californicum. The sequence goes on from JAJJMC010029982.1 coordinate 38,265, forward strand.
CGTCTACCCGATCTCATTTCTCAGTTCCACCAAAATCTTAAATAAAACCATTGATGGAGCTTTGAAGTAACATCGCCATAGTTCAATCCCAGCGAAAATATTGGTGATTGCGTTCATATAACTAGTGGTAAATTTCTTTTGCATATGTTAGTTCAGGTCATTAAAAGTTTCATTAGGTTTTTTCTGCATAATTCTGTCGATATACTAAGTATCGAATACTCTCTCTAACTCATAATCTCCTCTACACTGATGTTTTTCTCATTGATCTGTTTAATTATGCAAAGGATAGTGTTGTTAATCTGTAACTAAATTGTGAAACCCTAATTTTTATTTAGTATGGGTTTCTTTCTGATTATTTACTTGACCTAGTTTGTTCTTGCACCATATTGATAGACACATTTTTGTGTAATTATTAATCTCATATTTGTCTTGTTAATTCTCGATTTTTATACTAATATTGTTCTTTTTGTAGGTGTTTTTGTGAATTATCTATACGAAAAAGTTGGAATAAATATGATAAATGCACCTAGAAAAGTGATAAAGGCACCCGCAAATTGGATAAAGGCATCTCGACTTTGACTAAGGGCACTTTCATCTCAAATTCAAAGTGAAATTTTGGCGGAAATTTTCAACTCTTAGTTGTACGTTAATTGAACAAGATTTTTTTGGTTGTTAAGAAAAAGAATATTCTCTTGCCTTAACAGGAAGAGTTTTAAAAAGATGGAAACATAAAAGACAAAAACAAATAGGCATCAAATATTCTCGAAGATAAAATCAGGGAGAAATTTGTTTTCACGTAAAACTTAGGTCTAGTTTCCTATTTTACTAAAGTTATCAATATATTGTTCGGACAAAAAACCAACAACGCAAGAGTAGAGTCATCGAGAATATTGCTGTGAAGAAGAAGATAATCACCGAGAATCATCGAGATTTTATTCTTATTGAAGACGATATACTTTCGAAGATTTGAGGAGATTTGGTATGTGATGTATAAACAGGGCTGGTGTAGAGTTTCGGAGGCTGGCTTTTGGCGAGATCGAAAGAAAAAAAGTTTAGAAAAATTTCTGCAACTAGGATTCTTCACGGTCGAGAGGTTGAAGAAGAAAAAAAAAAGGCATGACAAACCGTCGTTAAAAACCGTTGCGATTTCTTTTGTATCCAACGGATTTAGCGACGGTTTCCTGAATAGTACCTGCGACAATTCGAAGTTTAAAGCACCTAGAGCCTGTCGTTTATCCATTAAATAATTATAATCATATTGCGGCGAATTTGGTCAGTTCTTTATTGTAATTCTTTTATCATGAATAAAATGACTTCTTCTCTATTTTCTTCTACTCTTTTTATCATGAATAGATAGAACCCTCATCTAGGATTAGAGAGGAAGTCCTACTATGTTTGCTAGCATGTTGTAATTATTTTCCGTAACATATTCTCTTGGTCCTATTTCTTGTTTAATTCTGATAACGATTTTCTTCATGTGTCCTATGATGCTTTATTAATTGATCCATTTATTCTTATTAGAGACTAGCATTCTGTAGCGAAGAAAAATTGTTAATCTTTTGAGAAAATAATTGATTAAAATTTCCATATCTTCCAAGACCTAAATCATTTGTCCGAAATCGTCTTGTGAAATATTTAGAGAAAATTATCGAAAATTGTTACAATCATCTAGTTTGCATACTTTTGATGGAATCTTGAGTCCTAGGTTTTCTTTCAATTGTATACAAAATCATTTTTAGTTTTTTAGAATTTTAGAATCACCAAAGTATATTTGTCATTATCACATTAATTAATTAAAAACTAGAAATTAGAATTCTGAAATCCCAGTAGAACGAACCGTGCTTGCATACGGTTTCATGATTGTGGTAAATATAATTAATTCTTTTATGACTTTTTGCATTAATTTAAGGATTTATGATTTTTCTTAATTATTTGTGATTTTGTTTGATGGTGTATGCTTAGTCTTAAGTACTTTTGATACGCCATGCTTATGATTTACATATAATGTTTTAAAAATCTACTCGTGGTAAAGAATTAGAGTAATTGTTTCTATTTCATGAGCTATAATTGTCTATAATTAATACATGTATCATATGAATATGAGGAATGGTGGAATTCTGAGTCCCAGTATCTCTCGATATTTTTATAATCTTTTAATTATTTGATAGATAAATTAGAATTTAAGTCTAAAATCGAATCTTCACAGTCTAAAATCGAATACTCACAAGTCTGAGTGATCGAAATCTTTTTACCACTTCTACAACAACATCAAGTTTTTGGCGCACTGTCGGGGATTGAGAAATTGTGATTTTTAATTTTTCTTTAATTTTGTGTTAATTAGTTTATGATTTATTTAATGTTATTTTTATTTTCTCTTTTAGATTTTACTTGAGTATTTTTCTTGTTTTTGTTGTACATGTAATATTCTATATTTATTGTGGAAAGTGCCTACCAAAAAAGGTAAATAATAATACCCATTCTTTTTATTTCATTAATTTTAGATTTTTTATTAATTTTTTTTAAAAACAATTTGTATATATTTCTTTTAGACTTTATTTTATTTGTATATAAAAAAACACGTGCACACACATCATTTGCACCGTCTGCTACCGATTATTAGAAAAATATGTGGAATAGTACACTGAACCCTCTGGGTGTTATTAATCGAAATTCCACAAGCCTTAGTCTTGTACCTTTGACCAGTATTTGACTGTAGGTATATTTTGCTAAGGTAACTTGACCTTACCTGATTTAGTCGAACCTGCATTTGCACGTGCACAAATTATTTAAAAAAATGTCGAACTGGTATTATGAGGACCAATACAATGATTATCGACCTAAATATCAAAATGGACATTAATCGTACTATGACCAAAGTGTGGATAGTACTTAGGACCACTACCAGCCTTCTGAAGGTTATGGTTCAAACCATAGTGACCTCAATTACTATTCGTACGCACACCAGTCGTACGAATGGGTAAATGAGCAATACTATAATGATCATAATGTGTGTTCTCCATCTTTGGAGGATTTAATGAAGCAGTTGTAACATAATACTTCTTATGATCAAAGTCTTTCTTTAGAAGATTCATTCAAGAAGTTGACTTAAAATTCAAGTAGGAGTGACATATTAATGAAGGAATTTTATGAAGAGTCACTTAGGTGTGAATTATATCATAATAAAAGACTTGTAGCTTTAAGTACCGCTCTCAGTAAACTAAATACACGTTTAGATAAAATTGAAGAAGAAGAACGGTTAGCTGCCAATATTGATCAACATGAACTTAATTGCCAAAATAGTGTTTCCAATTTTACCCTTGATAAAAATGATAAATATTTACCTAATTTAGAGGGAGAGGTTAGAACTGAAAGCACTACTAGTTTAGGTTAAGGTTCAACCATCTTCATATTATTATGATGATGAGGATAGTATTGATGAAGAATTTGAAATTCGTTGTCATAATGATCAGGAAAATTTTACACTATTTGAGCCTCATGATGATAGTGTTGTTTCTAGTTCAAATCCTAATAATATTGATGATTATTTACCCGTTCAAGAGGAAAATGATTTACTAGAAATACCATTGCTATAGACGGTGAAACATTTCCTTGTTATTATGAAGACGATGATGGTTTAGATGAACAAGTTTATCCCGAGAATACTATTTTGGAGTCGTTGATTTAGAAACAATAGTCTTAGATAAAGAAGATAAACTCGTAGAGATTTTAAATATGAGTGAGGATGCACCACCTGATTATAACCTAGAAGAAGCAATGACTATTTTCAGGAATCTGACGATCTAGAAATTATGAAATTATGGCTAGTCTATCCAAGGATACTGAAAATTCTAAGTTTGGGGGTGATTATCATCCTCCCCATGGTTTACCTTTGACTCTTATAAAGGTCCCTAACTTGGGACTTGACATATGTGCCTCTCCCATTTAACAAGATTATCTTCATACACGTTTTTCCGAGCCTGATTTTGTCCAAAATAAAATTCAATCGTTAGAAACCCGTTATTTTGTTGATGTGGTTCACCCGGGATATGATACCATAATTGACTTTGTTGTCCCACCAAAATTTTATTTTCCAAATGTCGGAATGTCTCAACTTCAAATGTGTCAGTTCTTAAATTTGGGAACTAAACCTGATTATTTTAGAAAATTTGAATCGACACATTTTTATGAGAATGACCACCACTTTCATGAACTTCATTGTGGTCAACTGTATAAGTCAAATACAATTGACTGTAAGGATCCACAATTATTTCGATTATTGTTATATGATTCGTAAATTCCGACTGATCCTTTCTTGGTCTAGATGAGGTGCTGGTAATATCTTTCCCTATCTCTTTTACCTTGTCATTATTACTCTTTGTTCATGCTTTCATTTATCTATCTTTAGAACATCGAGGACTATGTTCAATTTAAGTTTGGGAGTAAGGGAAAAAATTTAAAAAATTTAGTTGTACCAAAAACTCCAAAATGTAGAAAATCCTGAACAATTCAGGATGACACTAACCAATCTAGGTAGATGGAAACAAAATTCTTGTCTATAGGAATTGGCGTGCTCAGAAAAATGGTTTATTCACATTCGAATACGTAACTCAGGTGTTAGAAATAACATGATAATCATTGAACAAGCATATCTCAGAATCATCATAACCATATCACTTTATGTTTTTTGTTTTACAATTTTGTGTTTCTCTAAGTAATTTGGTGGGGCACTAGTATCACCTTGTTGTCGTCGTTGGGATGAAGTAGAGTGGTTGAGATCAAGCCACATTATTGTATTTTATTTAGTCAAAAAAATAAATAAAATAAATAAATAATATATATATATATATATATAATTTTTATGTTAAATAAATGGACTGCTAAAGCCCTTGTATATACCAGCTGAGTTGATATTAGTATTAGGATTAAGACCAGCGGGAGCGTATCTCAATCCATTAGGATTTATCCTGGCCTTGACTTTCATACAGATATTCTGGGAAACACCGTTCACCTTAGTCAACATATGCACACTTCATTACTTTCATATTCATTTTCTAATGTATCCATGTATTTGAATTTGATTGATTTCGAGAAATGTCAATGTTCATAATTTTTATCCAGTTTTGAAAAGTTCAAAGATTATCTGAGTGGAGTTTTGCATTCTTATATGAATTTTAGTACGCTGAGTGCAAACTCGTGTACATCAATTGGATCCATGCAGGTAATGATTCTTATAGCCAAAGAATTTAGTATGCCAACTAAATAGCTTGTTTAGTGTCTATCCTCAACCATTCACAGGTAGCTAACAGTTGGAGTAAAGGTTTTGTGGGTATACCTCTTGTAAACCCTCACGAGAAAAAACTCGCCCGCTAAGGCCACTTAGGGGTTTAAAGGCTTGTTACAAATGCTAACTGTAGTCGCGATTCTTACGAAAGTGAGTTAGGATTTTTGTTTTCTAGATTATATTTGCTCCAGGAATAGCAAAATATAAGTTTGGGGGTATTTGATAGACACATTTTTGTGTCTTAATTAATCTCATATTTGTATTGTTAATTCTTAATTTTTGTATTAATATTGTTCTTTCTGTAGGTGTTTTTTTGAATTAGATATTTTGGAAAAGTTGGAATAAATGTGATAAAGGAACCCCGACTTTGGCTAAGGGCACCTTCTTCTCAAATTCAAAGTGAAATCTTGGCGGGAATTTTCAACTCTTAGTTGCACGTGAATTGAACAAGATTTTTTAGTTGTCAAAGACAAAGAATATTCTCTTGCCTTAATAGGAAGAATTTTACAAAGATGGAAACTTAAAAGATAAAATTAGATAGGCATCAAATATTCTCGAAGATAAAATCAGGGAGAATCTGTTTTCACATGAAATTTAGGTCTAGTTTCCTATTTTACTAAAGTTATCAATATATTTTTTGGACAACAAAGCAACAACACAGGAGTAGAGTCATCGAGAATATTGTCGTGAAGAAGAAATAATCACCAAGAATCATCGAGATTTTATTCTCATTGAAGACGATATACTTTCGAAGATTTGAGGAGATTTGGTATGTGATGTATAAATAGGGGTGGTGTAGAAGAGTTTGGGAGGCTAGCTTTTGGCGAGATCAAAATAAAAAAAATTTAGAAAAATTTCTGCAACTAGGGTTCTTCACGGTCGAGAGGTTGATGGAGAAGAAGAAAAAGGCATGACAGAACCGTCGTTAGAAACCGTTACGATTTCTTTTGTATCTAACGGCTTTAGTGACAGTTTCCTGAATAGTACCTGCGACAGTTCAGAGTTTAAATCACCTAGAGCCTGTCGTTTATTCATTAAAGAATTCTATTCATATTGCGACGAATTTGGTCAGTTCTTTATAAAATCATGAATAAAATGACTTATTCGCTATTTTCTTTTACTCTTTTTTTTTTCATGAATAGGAAGAACCCTCATCTAGGATAGAGAGGAAGTACTACTATGTTTTCTAGCATGTTGTAATTATTTTCCATAAAATATTCTCTGGTCTTATTTCTTGTTTAATTCCGATAATGATTTCATGTGTCCTATGATGCTTTATTAATTGATCCATTTATTCTTATTAGAAACTAGCATTCTATAGTGAAGAAAAATTATTAATCTTTTGAGAAGATAATTGATAAAAAATTCCATATCTTCCAAGACATAAATCTTTTGTCCGAATTCGTCTTGTGAAATATTTAGAGAAAATTATCGAAAATAGTTACAATCATCTAGTTTGCGTAGTTGTGATGGAATCTTGAGTCCTAGGTTTTCTTTCAATTGTATACAAAATCATTTTTAGTATTTGTTTCATTTTTAGATTTTAGAATCACCAAACCTTATTTGTCATTAGCATATTAATTAATTAAAAACTAAAAATTACAATTATGAAATTCTTGTGGAACGAACCGTGTTTGCATACTGTCTTATCGACAGCCGTGCTCTTGCGGTATAATTAAAATACCCCATCATATATCCTTGTTTTATCGTTTTAATGGAAACCCCCAGTTATGTTAGGATTATCATAATATTTGGCAATTCCTGGCTTGCTTGTTCTGTTGGATGAGTCAATCAATTTTTCGATTTGTTTGATTGTGGAGAATCATATGGGTGGATGGGCCTTGTTTGAAGTTTCATTACTGATGTTATCAATTATGGAAGCTTAGACTATCTGTGAAACTCATATTACAAAAAAATAGCAAGTGGAAAAGATACATGATGGTCAGAATTCTGAAAGTTTCCTTTTATTTAAGACTCCAGTGTAATTTCTATTATAAGTTTGATCTTCTAATAAGGGAAGCCTAAAACCCTTATTTTGTATCTGACCCTCTACTTGCTTTGGTTGGTGTATTCAGGTAAGATAAACGAGGATAAAGTTTCAATGTAACTATCTTTAGGTAAATTGTTTAATAAACGACTCTCCAACATAACTAATTCATTATGTTCACCTAACCAAGATGAGAAACATAAATTTGTTGGTTCATGTTTTATATCATGTTGGTATGGTCAGCTCTTAAGTGTTTGAAGCTCATGCTGGTTGGGATCATCAAAAACATATCTTTTGATATATTTATGTGATTTTCTCCTTGTGAAATCGATGACCTTTAAACGGATACATAACCATATTTCCTGATGCATTTTTATGTTATATAGGCCGTAATTGTTGCTTTTAACGTTTGAAGGCAACTCTTCTATAAAATTGAGTGCTATAATTTCAACAATAAGTTTCTTCAAAGAGCTAAGTATTTTTATGGTCAATTTAAACTCACATAATTTATAATCACAATCTCTGAAAGCATATCAAGAATGTCTAGCTATTAACAAATATTGGTCCACGAGCAACTCTAAAAGATAAGTGTCCATATATTCCTAACTCTATTTTCCTTATAACTTTTGCATTTGGATGCAAATTTCAGGGTTACAACTGCTAAGACATGATGCGTATTATCTTTTAATCCATGAGTTTGGTATTTGTGAACTTTAAATGCCATTGATCTTACTCAATGAGCTCTATACGGTTTATCATATGATCTAATATGCAACATTCTTGAAATTTAGTTCATATGAATCTGGTCCTAATCTTATTATCTTGTTGTCAACTTAAAATGAATAACTAACTGTGATAGACACATTTTTTGTGTCATAATTACGCTTGATTTTCTATTTTGATAGTGTTCGATTTTGTATTTATTATGGCTTTTTATGTCTTTGAAGGTATTTTTGAGAAATAAATAATTTGGAAAAAATTGGCTCGAAAAGTGACAAAGGAACCCGGAAATATTACTAAAGGCACCCAAAATTTGGATTTGGGGCACCCCCTCTTTTGAATTTGAAACCGAAAATGGCGGGAAACCTATTTGTTATCGGGAGAAACTCCTGTGAGTTGAAGTGTACGTGTTTTTAGTGATTTGGGGTAATTCTAATTTACCAAAAATGAAGTAAGCAACCAAAGTTTGGACACGGGATTGTATCTGGACGGAAAACAAAGTTTGGGTCTGTTTCGGATATCACAAAATTTGAAATTGATTTGGACGTGTTCTTTGAGTCCTTATCGGTTAAGAAGACTCTCTAGGGTTTACTAACCCTATAAATACCCAAGAGAGATGAGGAGGAAGTCATCTAGAGGTAGCTAGAGCACTAGAAAAAGTTGACAGAAAAATAGTTCATGCTTCTGCAAAGAAGAAGAGGAAGAACATAAGTCGCTGAAGAACTGTCGCTGATACTGTCGCTAGTTCTGTCGCTGACGCAGCTGCTGAAACAGTCTTCTATCAACAACACATACAGTCCGTACTTTGTTTCTGTTTTCTTTACCTTCTTCTGTAACACAGAGAACACTTCTCTGTAACGCTTATAAGCGTGTCTGTTCTGCTGTGTTACCTCTATTTCACCATTGTAAGAAATTTTGAGCTATGAAATATATTTTTGAGGGTGTTTCCTATACAATGAGCTAATCATCATCACTGGGGCGATGAATGAAGCTATCTCTCCAATAATTAAGTGGTAACTTCTATTTTAACTATTATTTACAATTCTTTTATTATTAATTGCTTTGAATTAAATTGAAAAAAAAATGTTTTTCTTAAATAATTGTGTTTTGTTTTGATGGGTCATGCTTAGTTTTAAACTTTTGATGTCTCATGCTTTCGATTTACAATTATTCTTTCAAAAACCTAATTTTGGCAATACTTAAAATAACTTGAATAGAGGAATCGTAAGATTTTATCACTTGAAATATTGGTTAATGGTGGAATCTTAGCCCTAGTTCTTCCCATCAATTTCAAATCAACTTTGTTTTAATTTTCTTTATTTTTAGTCATTAAAAATTAGGTCTAGTAATCGAATCTTCACAAGTCTGAGAATCAAACCTTTTTTACCACTATTCTAAAATCACATCAATTTTTGGCGCCGCCGACGCGAACTTATTTTTAGGTTTAGAGTTTTACATTTATTTTTAGGTTTTTATTTTTATTTTTAGTATTATTTTTTATTTTGTTCTATTTTACGTTTCTTTGGGTATTTATCTTTTTGCTACAAGTTTGGATATTGGATTGAAAGAAAATAAAACCGAAGACTTTGGTGATTAAAGACTTGAAGTTAAAGTTAAGGACTTGGAGTTAAAGCTAAAGCTTAAAGAAAGGAGAAGAAGACAAAGACTTTTATTTTTAGATTATTTATTTATTTTTATTAAGTAGATTTTTTTTTTAGATTTAATTTTTTTAGAAAATTGTATTACGAATTTTTATTATTTCTGTAATTTTTCTTCTATTTTTGGACACTTTTTGGACATTATTTTTGGGACTTTGGACATATTATTATTTTTAAACCCTACAGAAGGGTAATTTAAATATAAACTGCTACAGGGAAGGACGACAATTACGATATTTTCTCGGCCCCTCAGGTTCGAACACTGACACAGGAGTCGGTGGCCCGAGTCGACTAAAACCGATTCATCCCCCGTCTGGTACGAGAGGTAAGACTAGATCAACCCACGAATCCCTTGTCAGTGGGTTTTCTGTATTCTTTCATAATGCATATATGTTGAGGACTTGAATACAAAATTTACTTTTCTAGTAAAGGGCTAAAACTGGCCATATAAGATAAGGGTTCGGATTTCATCACTGTATCCTTTCTGCCCGACTTAGGAACACGTTACCTACGTGATAGACACATTTTAGTGTCTAAATTGTACCTTAGTTTCTATTAAGTTAGTATTCGATTTTGCAAATATTACGTGTTTTTATGCTTTTGTAGGTACAGTAGAAGAATAAAGATTTGTGGAAAAATTGGCTCAATAAGTGATAAAGGCACCGAAGGACAAGTGTTATTTGGCACCCTAGAAGTGGATAAGGGGTACCCT
>JAJJMC010029982.1:48632-133007 GCA_023531435.1 Papaver californicum
ATTGTTAGAAATAACTGATTCCTGATTCCTGGTTTTCCCCATATTTTATAAAAATCATCTCTAGTTTATTTTCCTGATTTTTATTTAATTAGATTAAGTCCAATATTTTCTAAAATCATTACCTTCACAAGTTCGAGAATCGAACAACCTTATTTACCACTATTAAAACAACATCACTACGCGAACCTAATCCTAAAATTTGACTACAAAGAGACTTATAGGGTATCGAGCTTATTAGAAAATCGTTCAAAAGGACTGTATCTGTTGCTTTGTTAGCCTAACTCGAAGTTCAAAAAGATTATTTTAAGTTGATTAGAGCCGCCTTGTAACCCAGGGAAAAGTGCCAAAGAGACAGGGTTATCAAAGCTCCTTAGAGCGTATCCTATTTCTCTTCGAAAATCTAATTCGGATCGTTCTAAGAGGTTTGCTACAACTGTAACTAGTTTCCTTTTGAAAGAATATAATCTGGTCTAGAAACAATCTAAGTGGATACATCATGCTTTTTGTTTTCTAGGTTCGATATGTTTGATTTGGTTGAGTCGGCCTTGTTTGTGTACGTTTAGAATCCCCCTCCTGTTAGGATTTTTTTCTTAGATTTTTTTTTTTAAATATATTAGGAAGTTTTTAGAAAATGTCGAACTGGTATTATGAGGACAATACAATGACTATCCGACTGAATTTCAAAATAGATATTATCCATACTATCAATATGGTGTGGATAGTAGTCGGGATCACCACCAACCTTTTGGAGGCTATGACTCATACCAGGGTGATCCCAATTACTATTCGTATATACACCCGTCTTATGAACATGAAAGTGAGCAAAATTCTAGTTCTTTATCTTGGAGGGATGCCCTAAAGCAGATGCAATCTAGTATTCCCCATGATGATTTGAGTTTTTTTGTCTTGGAGGGATGCCCTAAAGCAGATGCAATCTAGTTTTCCCCATGAACCTAGTATTCCTCTAGAAGAATCACATGAGCAGTTGCAAACCAGTACCCCTTATGATCCATTTTATTTTATAAAAGAATCCCTCATGGAGTTGACTGAGAGTACAAAAAGGTTTGGATTAAGTGTGAATGAAATTTCTGCAAAGAATAATATTGCTCAAAATGATCTTAATTGCCAATATAGTGCTACCCTTGATAATTATTCACCTAGTCAAGATGACGAAGACAGAATTAGTAACACTACTTATTTAGACGAGGTCAAACATCTTCATGTTTTTATGATGATGAGGATAGTATTGGTGAAAAACTTGAAATATACAGATAGAGTGATCAGGAAATTTTCACTCCAATTGTGCTTCATGATGATAGTGTTATTTCTGGTCCAAATCCAAATAATTTTAATGATTATTCACTTATTCAAAAGGAAGAGGATTTGACTAGAGATACCACTATTTTAGACGATGTAGAACTTTCTTGTTTTGAAGCCGATAATGGTTTAGAGGAACGGGTTTATCCTGAGAATACTGTTTTAGAGTCCAACGATTTAGAAACAATAGTCTTAGATAACCAAGATAGACCCGTAGAGATTTTAAATATGAGTGAGGATGCACCACCCTATTATAACTTAGAAGAAGCAATTGACCATTCTCAGGAATCTGATGATCTAGAAATTAGGGAAATTGTGACTAGTCTATCTAGAGACACCCAAAATTCTAAGCTTGGGGGTGATTATAATTCTCCTTGTGCTTTACCTTTGACTCTTTTAGAAGTCCCTCACTTGGGACTTGATGTTTGTGCCTCTACCATATTAAGAAACTATCTTCAAGAACTGTTTCCCGAGCCTAATCATGTCCAGAAAGAAGCTCAGTTGTTAGAAACCCATCCTCTGGTCGATGTGGTTTACCTAGGCGATAATACCAAGATTGACTTTGTTTTCCCACCAAAATATTTTCTTCCATATGTGGGAACATTAGAATTTCAAATGTGCCAGTTATCAAGTTTTAAGACTAAACCTAATTACTTTAGGGAATCGAAACATTTGCTTAAGAATGACCACCTTCATAGTAGTTAACTGTGTGGGTCAAATATGATTGACTTTGAGGATCCACAATTATTCAGGTTATCATTATGTGCTTCTAAGTTCTTAGTTGAGTTTTTCCAGACTTTACAACCTGATCCTGTTGATCCTGCTTATGAGGAAATCCAACCCATGAAAATATTTTATCTAGACCCTTTTATAGACCCTGAACCTGAACCACAGCTATAAGTAGTTGTCTTAAACAGAAAACTAGATAAGGGTGTGCTCGGTTTGTTCATTTTCTTGGCCTGTTGTAGTTTTCTCTTTGTGATAGCATTATTTGATTCAGATGACCCACAGTTGTTCCGACTATTGCTATATGATTTCATGAGGTGACTAATTCTTCCTTAGTATGGATGAAGACTTTAAACTTAACACTTCTTGGGAGGTAACCCATGCTCATGCGACACGGTAATATATTTCCTTAACTCCTTTCCCTCGATTGGTAACAATTTCTCCTTGTTCATGTTTTTAATCATTCATCTTTAGAAACATTGAGCATACTGTTTGATTTAAGTTTGGGGGTAAGGGAGAAACTTTTTAGTGCAATAATAAAAACTCCAAAGTTTTGAAGCTTGTGAACAATTCAGGATGACACTAACCATTCTAGGTAGATGGAAACTTAACTCTTTCTTTATAGGAATTGGTGTGCCCAGTGAAATGGTCTATTCATAAAAGGACAGAGTTCAGGTGTTAGAAATAACATGATAGTTATCACCATATCTTGGAGTCTATCTCAACCATATCATTTTCTGTTTCTATTTTTGCAATTTGTGTTTCTCTAAGTGATTTGGTGGGGCCCAGTATCGAATTGTTATCGCCGCCAGGATGAAAATAGAGTGTTGAGATGAAGCCCCATTTTTAGTTCTATTCCTATAAAAATAAAAAAATAAATAAAATAAAATCGAGTATTGATACTTTGATAGCAATATGTGTGTGTTCTCCCTGTCTCCATCGCCTAAGAAAGCGTGGAACGCAGGATCCATGGGAACTATCATGTAAGATGTTGATAAGGACCATGCGCTTGGATTCAATTCGATCCAATCATGTTGTCAGTACATTTATATGAGTTTTTATTTTCAATAAATCGATCGTTGGAACCCTTGTATATACAAGTTGAATCGATATTAGTATAATGATTAAGACCAGTGAGAGCGTATCTCAATCCATTAGGAATCATCCTGGCACTGACCTTCATACAAATATGGGAAACACCGTTCACCTTAGTCAACACGTGTAAACTTCATTTTTTTCCACATCCATCTTCTAAATCTTTTCATGTGATTGAACTTTGATAGATTCTGAGTATTGTGGTTGAACGACTATCTGAGTAGAGCTTTGTTTTCTTATATATGAATTTTAGTACGCTTGAGTAAAAAACTCGTGTACAACAATTGGACTCATATAGGGTAATGATTCCCACATCCGAAGAATTTAGTATGCCAACTAAATAGCTTGTTTAGTGTTTATCCTCGATCGTTCACGAGTAGCTAAAATTTGGAGTAAAAGTTTTGTGGGTATACCTCTTGTAAACCCTCACGAGACAAAACTCGTCCACTAGGGACACCTAGGGGTTTAAAGGCTTATTACATATGCTAAATATAGTCGCGATTCCTGCGAAAGTGAGTTACGATTTTATTTTCTAGATTGTATTTGCTTGAGAACTAGCAAATAGTAAGTTTGAGGGTATTTGATAGACACATTTTTGTGTCTAAATTACGCTCGATTTTCTATTTTGATAGTGTTCGATTTTGTACTTATTATGGCTTTTTATGTCTTTGTAGGTATTTTTGGGAAATAAATAATTTGGAAAAAATTGGCTCGAAAAGTGATAAAAGCACCTGGAAAAATTACTAAAGGTACCCACAAGTTGGATTAGGGGCACCCCCTCTTTTGAATTTGAAACCGAAAATGGCGGGAAACCTATTTTTTATAGGGAGAAACTCCTGTGAGTTGAAGTGTACATTTTTTTAGTGATTTGGGGTAATTCTAATTTACCCAAAGTGAAATAAGCAACCAAAATAAGTTAAACACACGTCAGCAATGAGTTTCATCCGGAAAAGTTGGACACGGGATTGAATCTGGACGGAAAACAAAGCTTGGGTCTGTTTCGGATATCACAAAATTTGAGATTGATTTGGACGTGTTCTTTGAGTCTTTATCGGTTAAGAAGACTCTCTAGGGTTTACTAACCCTATAAATACCCAAGAGAGTCGAGGAGGAAGTTATCTAGAGGTAGCCAGAGCACTAGAAAAAGTTGACAGAAAAATAGTTCCTGCTGCTGCGAAGAAGAAGAGGAAGAACATAAGTCGCTGAAGAACTGTCGCTAGTTCTGTCGCTGATGCAGCTGCTGAAGCAGTCTTATATCAACAACACATACAGTCCGTACTTTGTTTCTATTTTCTTTACCTTCTTCTGTAACACATAGAACACTTCTCTGTAACGCTTATAAGCGTGTCTGTTCTGCTGTGTTACATCTATTTCACCATTGTAAGAACTTTTAAACTATGAAATATATTTTTGAGGGTGTTTCCTATACAATGAGTTAATCATCATCACTGGGGCGATGGAGGAAGCTATTTCTCCAATAATTAAGTGGTAACTTCTAGTTTAACTATTATTTACAATTCTTTTATTATTAATTATTTTGAATTAAATTGAAAAAAAAATTGTTTTTCTTAAATAATTGTGTTTTCTTTTGATGATTCATGCTTAGTTTTAAACTTTTGATGTCTCATGCTTTCGATTTACAATTATTCTTTCAAAAACCTAATTTTTCCAATACTTAGAATAACTTGAATACATGAATTGTAAGATTTTATCACTTGAAATATTGATTAATGGTGGAATCTTATCCCTAGTTCTTCCTATAAATTTTAAATTAACTTTTTTTTAATTTTCTTTATTTTTAGTCATTAAAAATTAGGTCTAGAAATCGAATCTTCACAAGTCTGAGAATCAAACCCTTTTTACCACTATTCTAAAATCACATCAAACTGCAATAACATGATTTAAAACCTAACCTTTATATGAACTCTGCATCTTAAACTCAAAATTGATATGTATAAACTTATGAGATATGGTTGTTAGGTCGTTGAGCCCTAAGTATAATCAAAACACATCTCTGGGTATAACTAAAGTTGGTTTAACTTATTTACTTGTTCGATATTATTGCAGGATTGATATTCAAAGTTTTGGAATATGATCTACCTAGACAATACAAAAAGATAATGGCTCATACCTGAATAGATGGGAAAACCCGCTCCCACTGTGGTAATCTGATTTTAGCCACATAGTGCACCAAGCTGAGTAGTTGCAAAGTGTATAACAATAATATCAACTACAAAAGATCTACAACTTCAGCTTATCTCTAAACCAATTTAAGTATAATTTGATGGGTTGTCAGTCGACCAAAATATTTCCTATACTTTTTCTACAATAACGAGTAGAGTAGCAAGTAGCTAGGGATTTGTTCCCACAGAGAGCAGAGAATTGTTGTTTTCTTTCGACTTCTTAGGTAACCAGGGGGCTTGTTGAGTTTCTTAAATAAAGTAAACTAAAGCAAAGTGAATACATGTTATGAAGAAAAATATAAAATATTGGTTATAGGTTTCATCTTTCATCACCAAACATGTTCATCAATCGATTAGAATCAACATCCACTTTTTCTTCATACCAATAACCCTAAAGTATCCCCACTCGGTGTAATACTTCGTTACGCCTCCATCTGTCAACATGTACTGCAGTCGCTAATATCTGAATCCTTTTCCACCAAATAATCTAGTGCTTATTGCTAAGAGATTCAACTTGAGGAAAGCATTAAAGCCTCTAAACAAGCATCATCAAAGACAAACTTAACATCTTTTGCAAGCAGATTGCAAAGAGGTCTAGAAATCAAGCTAAAATCCTTAATCAATCGACGATAAAAACCTACATTCCCTAAGAATGACCTAACATCTCGTACAGTTTTGGGAACCTGTAAAGTTTTAATAAGATCAACTTTGGCTTTGTCTACCTCTATACCCTTAGAAGATACGATATGCCCTAAAATAATTCCTGATCGAACCATGAAATGGTATTTTTCCCAATTAAGCACTAAATTCTTTTCCTTACACCTAGTCAACACTAATATCAAATGATGCAAGAACTCATCAAAAGATGACCCAAATAATGAAAAATCATCCATAAAGACCTCTAAAAACCGTTATACCATGTCATAAAATATGCTCATCATACAACGCTGAAAAGTAGCGGGTGCATTACACAACACGAAAAGGCATCGTCTATATGCAAAGGTACCAAAGGGACATGTAAAAGTGGTTTTCTCCTGGTCTTCTGGGGCAATAAAAATCTGATTATAACCTTAAAAACCATCTAGCAAGAAATAATGGCTATGTCCAGCTAATCTCTCAAGCATTTGGTCGATGAAAGGAAGAGGAAAATGGTCCTTCCTTGTGACCTTGTTCAATTTTATATAGTCAATATAAACACGCCACCCCGTGATCACCTGGGTTGTGATTAACTCATTGTTATCATTCTGGACTACAGCGATACATGATTTCTTGGGAAAAACTTGAACATGGATGACCCACTTACTGTCTGAACTGGGGTAGATGATACACGTATCTAACAACTTAAGCACCTTAGTATGAACCTGCTTCTTTCATGTTAGGGTTAATTCGATGTTGCATTTCCCTAGACGGTTTGGTATCATCCTCTAAATGAATCTGATGCATAAAAACAGTAGGAATTATACCCTTAATGTCTGCTATTGTCCACCCTAAAGCTTCCTTATTGTCTTGAAGCATGGTCACTAGCCTACTTTCCTGGTTACTATCCAAGTCGGGTGCTACAATCACATGCAAAGTCTCAGATGGGCCTAAATACACATACTTCAGGGTCTCTGGTAGTTGTTTAAGGTCCAACTTAGGAGGCTCTTCTAAAGAAGGAATTAGGGTAGACTTAAAAACTAGTAGTGATTCGAACTTAGATTTCCATCCATTACTAGTGTCTATCAAAGGGGTTGAATCTAACAAAGCATTCACCTTATTAATTACACCATCATCATCAAAATCAAACCCAAAGTGGGCTAGGAATTACTCTAATGGATCTTCTAACATGGTGTTTCGTAGTGACTCGTGAACTAATGTTCATATCATGTTCACCTCTTCAATGCACGTGTCATCTAGCTCAGGTGGTTGCTTACTAATATTGAAAATATTCAGATCAATAGTCATATTACCAAAAGATAAGTTCATAATACCATTCCGACAGTTAATGATCGCATTAGATGTAGCTAAAAATGGGCGACCTAATATCACATGTATCTGATTCTCTGGGCCAGGGACAGGTTGGGTATCAAGGACAACAAAATCCACTGGATAAATAAACTTATCGACCACAATAAGAACATCCTCTATGACACCACAAGGAATTTTCACATACCTATCAACTAACTGCAGTGTTATCTGGGTAGGTTTTCAAATCACCAAGTCCTAGATGGAGGTACACATGGTACGGAAGTAAGTTCACACTAGCTCCTAAGTCAAGTAATGCTTTTTCAACACGGTAGTTACCTATTGTGCAAGAAATGGTTAGGGACCCTGGGTCTTTGTACTTAGAATTTGTATTGTTCTGGATAATTGAACTCAGATGACTAGCTAAAAAGGTTTTTTTTTTGTACAGTAAACTTTTGCTTTCGCGTACACATATCCTTAAGGAACTTTGCATAAGTAGGAATCAGCCTAATTGCATCTAATAAAGGAAGTTTGATAGTAAGTTGCTTAAAAACCTCCAATATATCATTAAAATTGGATTCCTTCTTTGTTGGTGCTAACAGTTGTGGGAACGGGGTCTGGGCACAAAATATGGCTTATAAGGAACTGTGTCGGGCTCTTTAGAGAATTCATCAGTCTCTTCAGCTACTGGTTCAGAAGGGTGAACTACAGTATGTTCGCTATTAGGCATGGTTACCTTGTTGTCTACCAATTTACCATTCCTAAGGGTTCTAATTGCATTCACATGATTTGATGATTTCTCACCAGAAGATACTTCATGAACTCCTCTAGGATTGGGTTGCGTCTGACTAGGAAACTTGCCTGTTTCTCTCAAAGACTCATTCAACTGACTAAACTGGGTTCGTAAATCGTAAATAGCCTGAGAGTTAGCCTGGATCATCTTTTTATTGTCTTCTAAATTTTGTTCAACCGATTGCTGAAACTTAGCAGTGTTATGAGATAAAAAGGTGAGAGATCTCTTCTAAACTCATGATCTTCTTATCTGAATGGTTCTGAAATTGTGCTGGTCCTGAAGGATTCTTAGTATAGACAAAACCTGTGGGAACCTTAGAATTACTAGTCTGACCTTGACTCTGGCCCTTAGACCAAGAAAGGTTAGGATGGTTTCTCCAACCAGGGCTATAGGTTTCTGAATAAGGGTCAAACTTCTGATGGTTATCAAATATAGTGTTATTATAAAGACATGGGCGTGCTCTTCAACACTCTGTCCTTCCCAAAATGACTTGGTCCCAGTTCCACAACTAGATTGACTCAGTTCTAAAGCTTCTAACCTTTTTGATATAGTTGTTATTTTGGCATCTGATTCAAAAGATCCTTCTACCCTATTGACATTTTCTCTACTTAGGAAAATTATTTTTTGGGTCTCCCTACTATTTTCCCATTGTTGGGTTTTTCGGCGATTTCATTCAAAAATATCATCGCACCATCGATAATTTTATTTTCAAAACCACATGTGCATAAAGACTCAACCATGGTTGTTGTCGAATAATCTAAACCCTCGTGGAAGATCTGAACTAGCCTTAGTTTTTCTAAACCAATGAGGACATTGTGATAATAAGTCATTAAACCTTTCCAAATATATATATAAAGATTCTCCCTATTGTTGAGCAAATGTGCAAATCTGTTGCCTAATAGATGATGTTTTGTGCCTATGAAAAAACTTATGGAAAAAGGCAGAGTAAGTTGTTCATAGGTTTCAGTGGACTCAGAAGTCAAACTATATAACCAAGATTTGGATTTGTCTCTTAGTGAAAAAGGAAACAATTTAAGTTTCAATACTTCATCATCTAGGTCCTTAATCCTGATAGTACTACATATTTCCTCAAAATCCCTAACATGGAAATAGGGGTTTTCATTTTCTTTTCCTAAGAAGATTAGGAGCATCTGTATGGTCCCAGGTTTTAACTCATAGTTTGCTTCAGTTTAAGCTGACTTGATACATGATGGACGAGAAGTCCTAGTCGGGTTCAACAAAGCTTTTAAAGTGGCCATTGCTGGCGTTATCAAAGGATTAGGAGTAACTTCTTCACACAGTGTTAAGTTCTCAAAATTTAAATTTCCAAAAACAGGACCCTCAAAAGAAGAGTCTTCGAGGTCCTCGTTTCCAGGGACAAAACTACTAGGTTTTTCACTAATCAAACGACCTAGAGTTTCTCTTTTCCAAGATCGCTCAGTGATGGTTTAGAGCGGTATTGGCATACACTAAAAAAAATAAATTTTTTTTATAAACAATCACAAGCAATGTTGACTCAACCAAATCAAACCTATTGAATCTAGAAAACAAAAAGCATGATGGCACCACTTAGATTGTTTCTAGACCAACTTCTATTCTTTCAAAAGGCAACTAGTTACAATTTTATCAAACCTCTTAGAACGATCCGAATTAGATTAAGTCGAATAAAAACAGGATAAGCTCTAAGGAGCTTTGATAACCTTGTCTCTTTGGCAGTGTTTCCTTGGGTTACAAGGAAGCTCGAATCTTCTTAAAATAATCTTCCTGAACTTTGAGTTAGGCTAACAGAGCTACCAATTCATTCCTTTTGAATGACTTTCCTATAAGCTCGTTACCCTATCGGTCTCTTTCTAATCAAAATTTTAAGATTAGGTTCATGTTTGGTGACGTGTTCCTAAAACGGACAAGAAGGAAACAATGATGAAATTCGAGTCCTTATCTTGTATGGCTAGTTCTTGCCCTTTAGTAGAAAATAAATCCGTATTTAGTCCTCAACATATATGCATTACGAAGGAATACAGAAAATCCACTTGCAAGGGTTTCGTGGATTGATAGAGTTTTACCTCTCGTACCAGACGACGATGAACCGTTGAAGTCGACTCGGGCCACAGACTCTTCTGTGTCAGTGTACGAGCCCAAAGGGATGAGACATTATCGTAATTGTCGTCCTTCCCTATGCAGTTTATATTTAATACTACCCTTCTGTAGGGTTTAAAAATAAAAATAATGTCCAAAAATGTCCAAAAGTGTCCAAAATGTCAAAAATTAAAAGAAAATTACAAAAACAATTAAAGATTTCCTAATACATTTTTTCTAAATTAAAATAACAAATAAAAATCCCAAAATCTAAAAATGTAAGAATTAAGTAAAAATAAATTCTTTTTCTTCTTTTCCGTTCATTTACCTTTAACTTTACTCCAAGTCTTTTAATCACCAAAATCTTTGGCTCAAATTCTTTTCGTTTTCGTTCCAAAACCCAAAAACGTAAAATAGAACAAAATAATAAAAATCTAACAATAAATCTAATACTAAAAACAAAAAATAAACTAAAAATCTAATCTAAAAACAAATCCGCGTTGGCGGCGCCAAAAACTGATGTGTTTTAGAAATAGTGGTAAAAGATTTGATACTCAGACTTGTGAAGATTTGATTTTTAAACCTAATTTTTAATACTAAAGTTAAAGAATATTAAATTAAAATTGATTTAAGATTATGGAAAGAACTGAGACTAAGGATTCCACCATTAGCCAATTTTTCAAGTGATTTAATATTAATAATTATCTTGCAACTCATACATTCAATTGATTCTAAATATTGCCAAAGTTAGATTTTCAAAATAATAGTTGTAAATCAAAAGTATGAGACATCAATAGCACTAAACTAAGCATGACCCATCAAAAGAAAACACAACTAATTGATAAAAGTCATTATTTCAAATTTAATTCAAAGCAAATAATCATAAAAGAATTGCAAAAATTAATTAGATAAAAATATACCACTTTATTATTGTAAAAATAGCTTCCTCCGTCGCCTCAGCAATGGGGTCTAGCTCCTCATATTGTAAATACTCTTAGAATGTGTTTTCATTGCTCAAAAATTGTTTACAAAGATGAAAATTGTGAAAATTGTGTAAAACATGGAGTTTGCAACGATGTAATGGCGTTGCAGACAACTGTTTCTACTATTACAGAAGAGAAAGTTCTTCCGCTGAAGATAAACGTTACTGTACTGAAGATATCCGTTGCATATGGGTTGAAGAAACCATTGTAGCTGAAGATAAATGTTGCAAAGACGAAGATATTCGTTGTTGTTCAGTTGAAGAAATCGTCGCATATTCCCTGTTCTTCACTACAACAACAACACTTTTTTTTCTTCCTGTTTTTTTTTCAATTGAAGCTCTCCCCTTTTTTACTCGATATCTTTGCTTTATATATGTTCTACCAACCATAACAACTTATCCTTGTTCGATAAGGAGTCAAAACTCTATCCAAAACCAACTCTGATTCCTTGTTTATCCAGAACAGAGAAATTTTTTTGCTCTGCAGTAAACTTGATTTCCAGCCTTTTTTCTTGGATAAAATTGACGTGTGGTTATCCTTTAGGTTTCTGCTTCAATTTGGAATAATAGAAACACGTTTTAATCCCATGAAATCCGTTAACCAAATCCAACAGAATCTCACGCGTGAAAAGTATGCTTCCCGCCTTTCTCGGATTTGAACGGAAGAGAAGGAGTTCCCTTATCCGATGTGCAAGTGCCTATATCCGAACTCCTGGGTGTCTTTATCAATTTTCTGGGTGCCTTTAGTAATTTTTCTCGGTTGTTATTAACACTTTTTGAGCCGATTTTTCCACAGATATTTATTTTTCAAAAATACTTACAAAGACATAAAATCACACAATAAGTACAAAATTGAGTACCAACAAAATATGAAACTGAAAAAAAATTAGACACAAAAATATGTCTATTAAATGACACAACTCTACTTCATGATAACAACAACATAAGAAGTCGAACAACAAAATTATCAAGTACACATTCTCATTCCTTAAATTGTATCATTCAGAGAAGCTACAACATTAATACAGGTTCAAATAATAGATGAAACTATGTGTATCCCAAATTCTAACTAAAATCTAATTGATAAAATAGTGCACCAAAAACCCAAGTAAAGAGACTACAACAAGGCATATACAGACTCATAAAATATACCAAAATCTAAGTGTACCTAGTTATCAAGCTTCCCTTGTACTCTTTTTTGAAAGAAATCCCATTTTCTTATCGAGTGGAATTTCAGATGAAGTGCAACCAAGGGGCTTTACCTCTGTATCCCACTTGAAGAAGATTCGACGCTCATTCCCAGCAGTATAAAAAATTTTCTTTATCAAAATGAAAAATTAAATATTCAAAATGCAAAATTAAATATTCAAAATGCAACATTAAATATTCAAAATGCCAGATTAAAAATCCTATTCAAAGTTGCAAAATTCAAAATGCATAGAGCCATGAAAGCTTAATTAACTGCATCACTTAAGAATCTTGTTCTTCACATAGTTTGCTCGTTTTTATTCCCCCATGCCGAAGAAAACCTTTGTTTTTGTAGATGAATTGAGTATAATAGATGCAACATCTATCACGTCATCTTCAGTGAGGCCATCTATCTTTTTCAACTCCTCGAAAAATTGTTTATTTGCATCGGCTTCTTGAGTTAGTGATTCACGAACCATTTCAAAGTGTTGAAGTGTACCTGTCACAAATTTGTCGAATGAAGAAGCCATCAAACTAAGGCTATTTGCATCCCCACTTGATTCACCGGATCCAATATCAAAGGATGATGAACGGACCCTTTTCCTTCTACCTTTACCACTGCTTGATTCAGACTGGTTACTTTTCTCTTGGTCATTCTCTTGTTCAGTTTCTTGTTGTTCAGCTTGTTGCTCCTTTTATTGTTCATCTTCTTTCTTTATCTCTTCTAGCTCTTCAACAAGTGAAGTAGCTCCTTTGCCATTTGTCCTATCTTCAACAAATATGTCAACCAATGCATCTAAATGAGGGAATGGTTTCCCATACACTCCCTTTGCACTTGTATGAGACTGCAAAAACCACAAACAACACAATTTCAGTCCATTAACAAAGCCCAAAGAAATCTAGATTATCTGCTTCCATACACACCAAATGCATTTGC
Organism: Papaver californicum; assembly: GCA_023531435.1. Lineage (NCBI taxonomy): Eukaryota > Viridiplantae > Streptophyta > Magnoliopsida > Ranunculales > Papaveraceae > Papaver > Papaver californicum. The sequence continues at coordinate 61,874 of JAJJMC010029982.1, forward strand.
CATTTAGATCCACATGAGACAATGAAAACTATGCAGGACAGTATTTACTTGCGTAGGGTATTACGAATGTACCATCCTTAAAGACATTAAATTTGAACAGTTTAAGGAACTACTGAATCATGCAACTAGGCAGCTAAAACTAAGAATATATACAGGCATAGTAGCCTGAAGGTTTATGCAGGCAGTAGTTTGCCAACCCTAGCATTTGGGAGAAAGTATCCACACCTATAATACTCTACATAGAGCATGGATTGGCCAGGTACAACAAAAAGGCACAAAATTTACAAGTTTGAAAAAGGGTAATAATTCAGTTTCGAAATTACCTTAGCCCACTCATCAAATAAACTCTTTTCACACACAATTTTGTTGTTGTTATAATCCCATTCAAAACCGCTGCCAATAGTAAGCATTTCGTTGATTGCTATTGCATGCTTCTTCAATGTTTTGATTCTAGAATCAATGTTGGTGGTTGTTAACCCAGCAGTAGGTAGCTTTTCCACAAGTTTTTGCTCTATGGCTTTCAAGTATCCCGATTTGAAACCCGTGTCACTCTTCCACTTACCGTCAAGTGCTAGTTCCGTCAATATGTCCACCAAAGTATCATCTTCAGATTGAACCCAAGTCCGATGAGGAGGCATATCAAACCTACATAGAAGTCCAGTTAGTTACAGAGTCTTAATTTAGTACACAATCAAAACATAAGATCTAACCTCTGTATAAACAGTCAAAAAGTATAGCCTTTTTAGAAGAAGAATTTAGTAAATATTCTAGACTATCCTGACTGCAAATTTATTTTCAACAGTTGTATTTCACTAAATGGAGAAAAAAACTTCTGAGAAACTTTTACTGCCAGTAAAAACAGAAGATAAAACAAGGTAGTATTAGTTAGATTTTAGTCAACAAAGATCAAGAATTTAAGTAATGGTACATGTAATTATAGAAATTCTGCAACCATATGTCTTTTTCACCTTTGCTGTACAATGTCCTATTGTTTGCTCTTTATATCATGGAAAAAATTACCAAATCAGTTAAGTGTTTTTTCCTTTTACAGTGTTGAAATTACTGAAAACAAGAAACTAGATTCAGTCAATCAAGTCAGAGGTGTTTTCACTCATTTTATCTCAATAAATTACAAGTTCAAGTCATATGCAAAGAACTGGTTGCAATAACCTAGAGAGAGTAGCCAATGAGGTTCTTTTATGATGGTTGTGAATCTGTAATTTGTACAAAATTTACAATGAGCCATCCCTCTCTATACTGCATTCTGCAGTCTATTATGTACCCAAACCCATTCCTTGCAACAATAATCTAATTCTAACTATTATTACTAGTACTAGTATTCGTTTCATTTTCAGGCACTACCAAGTGTGAAGAGAACCAACCAATTCAAGTAATTTAGGTGTCTCAGTTCTTTTAAAATTTGATGGACACCTTGTGTCAGCATAGATTACACTTTGCGCAATCACAAATGTACAACCAATTAAAGACAATTACATATCTACTAAATAATGGCCAAGTGCACCAAGTAAAATCTGACATGAAGATTGCATCTATCCCTTCCCAGGAATACTGTGATGCTTAAATAACAGATCCACATGCACATGTAAAAAATTCCTAAAATATTAACAAGTATGCATAGAAAAAGACCTGCAAAACTACAAGGACTACTAAAGCATGTGCAACCAACTTAAAGGCCATTATTACAGCCACAAACGTAAAATATGAACAATCAATAGCAGAGTAATACACAAGAGTATTATAACCTTTCATATCAGCCTTTCCTGACTCAGGAAAGGATGAACATGAAAACAACCACATACATTCTAGTTAAGAAACACCATTTGAAAATTCTAAATAGCTTAAAAAAAGTTAAACCATGATTAGGATAAGGAGGAAAATTAAACCTAAGTGCATATGGACTGGTTTAAGACTGTAAAACCCAAAACATGGAAACTGCAGATATGAGGATATTAAAAAAGGAACCCAGACCAACTATGGATAAAAGGAATTCAACGAAGATGGTATAAATCAAAAAGAACAATCATGGAGAGAATAATAATAAGAACATGACTACAATCATGGAGATAATAATAATAAGAACAAAAAAAAATCAGAACACAATTAGCACTTCCATAACATGGTATAAAGCAAAAAGGATAACAAGTAGTATCACCGGATAAAAAACATATGATCTGCCAAATATAAAAGATTAAATCTTTACGTTTCTCGTCTTTCATCGGTCACTAAAACAGCTGCAGACCCATAAAAGCCATGAACAAACAACATAGTTGGCCTGATATGGCCCCTGTCTCTTGATGGAACACTCACAGTTAAGTCCTTCTATATGAAACTGACAAAGAGCTCTAGTCGAGACTTGCATAGGGAAAACAACTGGAATCTCATTTGTGACCTTAAGAGCATCTCAGGAATCCTATATTTAACCTGGAAAACTTGTCAAGGGAATTCTCCCCATTAACAACAAAATCATGGAATTATGCCCGACATAAGTCCTCTCCGAGGCTCTGCCCCATTTGCTCAGAAGTGTACCGTTTTTGAATTGTAGAACTCTTGGTACTGTAGGACTAGGAGTAACCTGAATTTCGTGCCAATGTCTGTAAGATGTGTGTGGAACAGTAAAAGTGAAATTTGTTACCAGAATAAAGTTCCCAACCTAAACGACATCAAATGGCATCATGGGTGCCGGTTAAATGTCAATCATCACAACTAATAACGTTGTGTACAGTGACAAGGCTAAGCTGTTTCTCAATTCTTTAAAATTGGCAGAAAAGGATCAGATACCTAAAACTGGTTAAACTTAGAAGGGATTCTCCTTAATTTCTAGATCTGGAAATAAATTCCAACAACAACTTTTGTAGTGATTTAGCAGAAGCTTGATATGGACTTCTATTATATATTGTACTAGGGTCACTGACGACGTAAGGTGCTGCAGCTATGGTGCATGGATGGATTGTGGATCTCAACAACAACAAAGTAGAGGTGGAAGATGATAACTAATGTATCCTATCCAAAGAGAGCATTGAAGCTTTATGTTGTACATTTGTGTCGCATATAAGTTGTCTTCAGGCATATATTAGACTTGAATAGGAAATAGCTTTGTTGAACCTGCTCCTAACAGGTATATAAACAGGCATCTACCTGTTTGTTTTCGAGAATTTTCATTCGATTCCCCAACAGACCCGACAATCATTGATTTTTGAAAGGTAATTACAGGAAACGTTATTGGTAAGCACTATACTTAGAACTGAATATAAAGCAACAAAGAAAGAAGAGATTTACAATGGAACAAAATAGTACTAAACCTACAGAAATATAATCACAAAGTACACTACCACAAAGAGATAGGTAAGCTCAAAAGCAGGTAATAAACAAAACACCAACAGAACATGAAGGTAAAAACAATTAAAAGTAAACGAGAGGCGATAGTAGGTAATAGCCAGAGAGACCTGACATAAATTAACAAATCAAGCATTCTTTCATACATATCAGAAACTCAAACATATCAAATTGCATAGATTTTTTTTGACGCAACATATCAAGCGTTCTTTCATACATATTACATATTCTTATATATTACTCCTAGAACAAGGAAGCTAATTCATATATACTATAAGTTACAATCTTAAACATTGCAAACGTAATATGATACTTCGAAAACAAAGATTATCTTTGGATAGTGAGGCCTGGAGAACTTACTCCTAGAATCTTCGGGACCTTGTTCATATGGTCATAAGTAACTTGATTAGTCTCCCATATTACTGTTGGGATTTTCCCAACAGTAAGATGGGACACTAATCAGGTTACTTGTGTCTGTAAAATCTAGAAATGAGAAAACAATTTGATAATGTAAAAAATAGAGAAACCAATCTGTGAAGTTACATTCTGAATTAGTAACTTTTGGTATCTAACCAAATTCATTACCTACCTCAAACATATTGTGTAATTAGCTTAAAGAAAACACACATGCATTAAAAAGACTTGCTAGTATCAGACTTTCTAGTTACATACAGTGAAATTTAAGCGCATACACACATATTCATAAGTTAATTTTATCATAAACCCAACACACAAATCAAAATCCAAACTTATACCAAACTATTGAAATCAAATTAAATGAAAGAGGAGGAGAAATTATACCTGAAATAGCAACAAAAATTGACTTGGAACGATCTCCAAATAAATTTAAAACCCTGCAACAAAAATCAAAAGATATTTAAAACCCTAACAACAGATCAAGAGAGAGAAATAGGGAAAAATATGTTTTCAAACCCTAACTTTACCTGATGCAGTTGCTTGGTTTTGTGATGAAAAAAAAAGAATTTAACGGACAAAGATGAAATTACGGTTTAGAGATGCAATTAGAGAAGATGTATGTGAAGAAATCCGATTATAGCATAATCTCCATCACAAGTCTAATTCTCTGCAACGGTTTGACATATCTCTCGAGATTTCAGAAGAAGATGGAAAATGGAAATGAGATCTAATTTTTTTCGATGGGTATTTTAGTAATTTACCTTCGATTCTCCTAATTTTGTCTAGGAATCGGATTCAATTCCATGAGTGGGAGGCTGGAATTTAAAGGAGCAATTTTAAGGGAATTGGATTCCCTAATAATCTGATTCTAGGCTTTAGATCATTGTTTGGTTCGGGGTAATTGGGTTGATTCCCTTGGAATCCAATTCCTGGGCTTCCAATTACCCGAACCAAACGGGCTATTAAGGCTATAACTGTAAGGACAAACGTTGGGACATTCACTACAAAAGCATTGAACATATTGTTCCGTAGAAACTAAAATTCGACATAGGTATGTATCAAGCTTATTAAAGTTGGTGTTTTATACATTATATGCATCGAAGCTGAAATACCAAAGGAGGTCTTAAAATGTTCGAATTAATCTTGTAGAAATATTCATGCAGGCAGTTTTGTAATTTTAAATTTGTTTGACTGCATGTGGAACTATTGTGATATAGCTTCTGGAGTATTATATTTGTATTATTGTCGTACTTTATCTAGAGTTGTACTGCTTATATTGTATCTTGATCTAACTTTAAATAGTTATAAATTCATTTCATATGCATAAATTTGATGATAAACTCTCTGAAACAAGTTGATGTAGCAAAGGGTGTCACACAACTTGAGAATTATGCAAAAAACTGACGAAGCGAAATTTGAGGAGCTCATAAAGTTTGTTGCTGATTCAGGCGCCAGATTTATTGTTGGTGGAGCAGCAGTTGGAGTGATGGCGTTACATTTCTATGAATGTTATGAGTAAAACAACTGTTTTGTTTCTTATGAGCTCCATTACAACTCGATGGGTAGCTCATAAATCAGGAGGCCTTAATTACATGACTCAAGCAACACCTATGTGTTGGTTAACAGGCTACCAATTATCATACACAATTAAAATTTCATGGTTTCACTACACCAAATATGGATTTTAACAATAAAATTTCGCAACAGTTTTGGCCTTGTTGTGAATTTGCAACTAAAGTTTTCTGTTGCAAAATAGTCGCAACGGCCCACTACAGTTCCAAATTTCATAATTGTTTCAAATTGTTACGATTCACAACAGTTTTCTAGACCACATTTGCCACTCGCGAGTGTGGGTGGTCACACTTTTCAGTTGTTTTCCGCCCAAATTATTAAATCCATATAGAACTAGATGTTACTTATACCCCAAATGTACATATGCAATAAACTTGTGTGAGGTTAGTAAGCCCTAACTTACCATACCTTCTCTAGACGCACGCTCCACACTCATATTTTTTCATCTCTTCCTCTCCCACCATCTTCTGTAATCTCTTTTACTTCGTTTTTCAGAAAAACAAAGGAAACCTAGCCTAGCTGTTTCTCCACTGAAAAAATCCTTCAACTAATTGATCTCAAGCTTTCCATCATTTTCTTAGATCTAGCTTCATATATTTCTGAACAAACAGATTAAGTGGTTCGATTCTAATACTGGTGATGGTGAAGTAGAAGTCAATACCTTCAAACAAAGAATCGATTTCAATAGTAGTCTGTATTGTCAATGATAATATCATTCTCGTGATTAATTGGGTAATTATTTGTGACTCAATCTTCTTCATCATCTTTAATCTCAGAAATTTAATTTTTAATGTTAGGGTTAGGGTAAAATTTCAAGCTTGATTTTATCCGTAAATGTTTCGATTGAAGTGTTGTTTTTCTTGATCAGGGATGCGGTTTACTTCAGCTGGTTCCGATTGTGTATTGTCATTGTTACTACTTTTTTTGTACTATGAATTCAGCTTTGCTTTGAGTTGTAGATCCTGACTAGTTTGTCTTTTATTTATAAAATTGTTATTTGTGTGAAGGAAATAAGATGGGAGAGAGTATGGGTTATTATCAAATGTCCATGACTCCTTCCTTTGTACTGTGTATGTCTGATGAATGAACTCTTTTGTGAAATACAAACTTGATATGGGTGTTGTTCATTTTAGGTGATTCTTACTATGAAGGTTGTTTTGTTTTGTGTTGATGTTATTGTTTTAGTTTTGTAAGAACATTGTTTTAGCGGGAGTTGGAAGTGTCACATTGATGGATGATCGTATGGTTACAGAAGAATCAATGTGGGCAAATTTCTTAATCACTCCCGATGAGAATATATGGGATAGTAAATCTGTAGCTGAAGTTTGTTGTGATGGATTAAGAGAGTTTAACCCCATGGTTCATGTCTCAGAAGAAAAAGGCACGTTTCTTTGATAAATTAATATTTTATTTATCATGGTATTATAATGAATACGTTAAAGCTTAGATGACAAAGTACCGAGTTCTTAATACTACTCTGCAGGTAACTTGTCAAGTTTTGATGGAGGTTCTACGACAAGTTCAGCGCTGTGGTTGTTGGTCGGTGATCTCTTGCAACTAAAGTATGGTGTCATGTTTTTTCTTTAGTAGTGATGAATGCAACTGTACTTCAGAAAGTGAAGTGATTTCTACTCATGTGATTCATCTAATTTAATCTTATTTTATAATTTTTGCTTCTGTTTCAGAAAATGATCAATGAAATTTGTAGGAAGAGACCAAATCGAATCGCTTTTTACTCGGTTGATTGTAGGGACTCATGTGGTGAAATATTCGTCGACTTGCAGAACTATTCCTATGCTCAGGTGCCAATCGTATTTCTCTACAATTAAACTCTTCCTTGCTTCATTTTTTGTACTATCCCTCTTTGTTCTTCTAGAACCTCACATCTTCCATTTTTGTTCATCTGAATAATGCACACGTGTTAAATAGAGGAGTTTATTTTTAATACCCTACTATAATAGCAACTACAAGGTTACATATGACATCGCTGCTGATCTTATTTTTGAACTCTTAATTAGACCAACTTTTTCTTATCATGGACTGTTGTTGCTTATACACATCATGATGCAGATCATTTTATAGAATTAATAGCAAGCCTTTTCATAGACTTAGTTAACTTTCACCCAAAACGGCTTATCTCAGAAGGTATAGATGATAATGATTAAGCAATCATCTTTTATAGGTTGTTTTGATCTTTTGGGGGTCATAGCGATCTCATGATCAGTTTTTCGTGGTTCAGCCATCTAAAACTACCATGATTCCTAGACCTGCTATTAGTAATCTTGTAAAAATAAGTTTATTGATGTGATGGTAGTTTAGTGCACAAGTCACAACAGGTACGAAGTAGGATTAGTGGATTACGCACAGCCCTTAACAGCTTCTTAATGCAGGGTTTAATTTGGCTGTTAGATTTTCTGTCGTTTCTTAGAAACGGCTTACACTTATCTCATATCATTTATTTATGGCAAAAGTTTTCCAGATACATGAACTGATGTTTAATATCGTTGCTGCAGGGAAATCTTGAACAAACTCTTGAATGTCGATTGTAGTATTCATGTTTTGAGGTAAGCGGTTGGCATGTCGACTCTCATTAACAAAAAATTATGTCAATCCCTACTAGTTGATTAGTTGGTTTGTCATATGTTCTTGCAATCAAATATTATGGACTTATTGTTTTTTGGTTCCCACCCCCTCCCCACTCCCTACTGTCCTTAGTTATATCTCCTTCTTATATATGTAGAAGGCTTAAGTTATTATTGCATCATGTTGTTTCCGATTGTAGGTATTTATCTAACTTGTTTTTTGTATTTACAAATATGTTATATGGTTTTGGATTGGCTATATGAAGTTGTAACTGAAATCATTTTCTGTTGTTTTGAATGTTTTTTTTTTGTTCGCAAGAATTTAGACTTAATATATGGTGGTGTGTAGGTTTTGATTAAAGCACAGAAACCCATGGTTTACTTCAAGAAGTTTCAAGTCAAGTTCAGGAGAAGGATAGGTATAAACTCATTTGATTCTTGACGTAATTTCTTATATATCTTTGGTTGGATGTAATCTGATTGTATTGTTAGTTTCACCAACAAAGACATTATTGCCCAGATCATATTTGCTACCATTACAAATGATTTAGTAATATGTGAATCTTATGCCCATGAGTTTCCCCGATATAGTATTGAAGTTGGTATCACCAATTAGGTTGCAGTCAATGATAGCTTAACTAATGTCTTGTGCGTTTGTAATTTGAACCAGGTGCGGATGAAAGAGACATGATGTTGCACCATAGATGTTACTAAGTATTTTTTTTATTTACGTCACATGACCAAGTCTTTTTATCAAATCTTATGCAAGTATTTGGACTGTAAATTTTAGGTGTTTCAGTTCGACTTATGTTTGTATGTCGACTGATCTTGAAGACTAGTTTATATTACACACTAATATGAGTGGGTTATTATTATCAGAAACAATGTAGTTGTCTCATTTATAGTCATCTTTATCTAATTCCATGTGCATAATCTTATTTTGATTTTCATTGGCTTTCCACCTATTTCATACTAGATATTGTTGGAATCTCGAATCAATCCTAATAATTTAGTTTTGCTGACTTTTTTATTTTCTTCCAGGTGCGAAAGATGATGCTTGATGGAGTGAGTATTGTCAGGTCAGAGAAGGTCAAGGATGAGCTAGTGTTGGATGGTAATGATATTGAGCTTGTCTCTAGATCTTGTGCCTTTTAGATTGTATCTACTATTGCTACTACACTTAACATTACAACTGCAGCATTTGTATGTTCTCAGAACTTGGGAAATATTTATACACTTATGATTTTTTTTTATACTACACACAATTTTAATGTCCTTAGAACTTAAGAAAATTTTCTTGCTATACTTGTCATTCTGTTGATACTATGCACACATAATGATATTTTTGAGATTTATTTTTATATGTTCTCCAAGATTTCCTACAAAATTTCAGTGAATCTTGGTAATTTGTTGGATTAGTTTGATTTCCAAATGAACAGGAGAGACTTGATTTTTTTACAGGGGAAGTGGTTTTGACCTGGTCAAAGTGGCATAATTTTTTTGATGTTGCAAATTTTTTGCAACTGCTATGTACTGTTGCGAAATTTCTACTTCGTAACAGTGAGCTGTTGCGAATTTTACACGTAAATTGTTGCGACCCACCGTTTCAATCCAAAGCAACGATAATGCAGCTGTTGCAAAAATCTGCAACACGTGTTTTGCAACAGTCGGATGCTGTTGCAAGCCCGTTTTATGAAATCTACCGTTACGGAACACTAAAAATGGTGTAGTGTGGTGATTTTCTGTAGTCAGTGCATCCATAATGGAAATATGTGGTGAAATCTGCTTCAATGATTCATGGATTTGGAGTTGCGTCATCTGTTTAGCCCTTAATTGGTTCTGAATGCTAGGACTTGCACAAATGGCTTAGGACAATTTGTTGCCAAGCGAATATGATCCTAATTATTTGCCTGTAAGGAAATTTTCTGTATCCATCAGCTGAGTTATGATTTATCTCTACCATTTTCCTGTAAGGAGTTTCTGGCATTGACCAACCAATTGCATGGCTGGATGAAATGTGCCTATGAGCCATGTCAACTGAATTCCATTTCAGTTGATTTGAGATATGTGTAGTAGAGTCGTACCTGCTCACCTAAAAAGGTTGTGATGATGTACAATAATGTATTATGATGTATGCTATTTATTACAGATTCAAATAGTTGCATTTGTGCTAGCATAAAATCACCCCTGTACCAATTCTTACGTGGATACCCTTAACATAAATCTAGATTTGTTTAAAAATAGTAGCATAATTTGCGTTTAAGATAATGGAGTTTGAATCGACAACACAATTGCAAAGATAACAAAGTAGTTCGAAGACCAGTGGTCCTACCATTTGTGTAGGGTTGAACATATACAAAAAAAGAACACATTAAAGAGTTTGAACCTGGTAGATGATGTCCTTAAAACAACGCAAACTGAATATAGTGACTCTTCAATTAATAACCATGATAGGAAATATGTAAGCAACAGTAGGTTTGCATAGTAGGGACTTTAGTCAAGTTGGAACTTGGAAACAAGTAGTCTTATTATGTAGTGTCTTTTAAAGGGTTAAATTTATGTATTATAATTATGGTTTTCCTTTACTTCCTATGTTGACTTCATCATTTTCTTTTCATCAAATTAGCAATTGATCCCTTGTTATTGTCACACTACGGTAATACATATGTAAATATTGCACCTCCCCAAACCCATACTAAATGTTAATGTCTGTGATAGGGGTTTTAAACTGAAGATTGCGCTCTGGTATCAAGTAGAAAATGACCAATATGAGGATGATTTCGACCTATTACCGGTGTTGATAGCCGTAGGCGCCTCTTTTGTTATCAAAGCAGTTCTGTGTTTTACAAAAAACGTGCTGGATGGTTCGTGTAAGAAATCACTTATACATACATTGATGTCCTTTTTGCATGAAACTTTTCCTTTCATCCACCAACGCCAAACAAATCATTTCCACCATTGACATACCCTCCGTAGTTGCAATGAAAGAAGAAAGGTAAGCATGTTGTATAATTATTTTTATGGTAAAAGTAAAAAATGTTGTCTTTGTTGACACGACCTCTCCGTTTGATGTATATATTGTTTGCAGGGACCTATGGTGTACTAAATGAAAATCCAAATTGGAACCTCATGTAACCAAGTAGTCCTCATAATTATACATATCAATTTACCTGGTTTTGTTGCAACTTATTTAATATGTTGTTTTATTAAGTTTATCATGGGCCCCTTATACCATGAAGGTACCTCTTCCATTTTGAAGTCCAAGACTCACCGATTCCATTGTTTTTGTAGCTTTGGACTGTGATATCCAGAAACTTTTACGGCACGCTGCATCCGAGCTCTTGAGTGGTTGAGAGGTACTTTAACTCACTTTATATACGTGAATCTATACACGCATTTATGAGCCAGTCATGAGTATCATCTTTCGCCAATATAAATCTTATGGCTCACACAAGTGGAGCAAAAAACAACAACTTCTTGCCAAATGCACGAGATCACAATTGAAAATCTCAGGTATACACACTTTTTCGTTAACATATTTGAATTTTTCAGCTTACCAGCCTTCAATCTGTTAGTACATATACCTAATCAAACTCTTATTTCCTGAGTTAGGGGCTTAATATTGAAAATTTCCCTTTGGATTCTGTTGCTAATCAAGTTGTTAATGACCAATTTAATTGTGACTCCATCCCATGTCCAGTATTGTTTGCTGTTTGCTCCATTTTCGTGAAAAAATACTAAGGTAACCCTGTTGACATCAACATTCAGTTTAGTGGGACTTCAAAACCTGCACGAAGACGAGATACTTGGCATATTTAAATCTCATTAAGTTGAATGTTAAAAGAAAAAACAGTTTCAAATGAATGTTAAAAGCAAAAATAGTTTCAAAAATACAGTTCGAAACTTTGTGATCTTCAAGATCTAAAATACACCTAAAAGATCCAAACACATGAGGAAATTGATGGGGAGGTTTCAAATTATAATATATCTGCCTAGCTATTGGAATAAATGTATCAGGACAAATGCAACCAAAGTATACCCAACGTAGACATATCGACAGTCGTTGAAATGCGAGAAAGGTTAGTATTTACCTTTTTTTCCCTTTTTACTATATTGCATATCATATACCTCTGTTAGAGGTTTTGGATAAAGGCCTTTGCACCACCTATATACTAGTTTATGCTGACCGATCCTGTTATGTATGCACGAGGTTTTGGATAAAGGCCTTTGCACAACCTACATATTAGTTTATGCTGACAAATCCTGTTATATATGCACCTAGAAAAATTTATTCAATTTACATGTAATGTTTGTGAGTACGATATTCATAACAGACTTTTATATTTTGTATATTTAATTGTTCATTTATCGTATAGATGAATGTAAGGACTGTATATTATTCTCCTAATGTTAGAAGTATTTGTTTCATTTTGAGGCACACTGCCACTAAAGATAAAATTCACTTCTTATTCCTTCTATCACCACCAAATATTTTATTTGACATCATTTGTTTTCCATTGAATCCTTTCTTTTTCAAATTATTTTAGTTTAGTCTTACTATTCTTGAATCCCACCGGCACTTTGCCATTATCAGCGTTTAAGTCCCCACATCTAATGATTATATTGTATGTACTATGAAGGTTCCCCTATGCAGGTTCCCCTATGCTAGACCACCACTCCATATTAAAGTACCGATTAAGAAAGGTAAAACACTCATCCATATTTTGGATCTCGATAACAGAAAACAATCTCTTTAGTTTTCCATCACCAGAGATCTCTTTAATGATTTTTTGTTGTTGTGCATTCAACATTTTTGTGAAGATATATGTAAGACAAATTTAGTTTATGGTTATCAACTACGTAAGCGTTTGTTACTAAACTGTTGGAACTGTTGGAAGTTGATATTGTGTATGATGCTTTTGATTGTTTGTTTGTTGTTAGTTTCAGTTTGGTCATAAATTCTTAAATTTGTATAATATGCTATTGTACCAATTTTATAGTTGTCTAATAGGATAACAAAGCTTTGGTTTTCTTGGTAGTGAATAGAAACTGAAAGGGAGTGAGAGAACAGACCTTTATTACTAGAGAGTAACCGTGCCACTTGCTAACGAGGGAACATGATTTGGGAAACTGTAGATTGGAGAGAAAAAAATGATTTCAGGTTCTAGGTATTGATCGGATTATCTTTATGATTGGATTTTTGTTCTTTATTTTTGATTGATATTAATTGATGTGTCAACCATTTGGTGAATTAGTATGTTGATTTGTTTGAATTATGTCTTTATCAAGCATTACACCTATAGTCTAGAACGGTAAGTATGGAAATAGCATTTGTCCTTCTAAAATGGGAACTTCAACAGAGTTTGTTCCTCTTTCATAAGTTCATAGGATGACTGGCTTAATCTTTAGTGTTGGTGTTGTTAACTTCGTTGCTTGGATCCATATTACGGAGGAGGTCAAAAATAAAAGGCACTGTAGTTTGAAATTGGGTATACCTTCCTATTGGCATTTATTCGTCAGTCTAACCTTAAATTGTGTTGTACTTAGCATGTACAGTTGGGAACGTTGAATATTTGGCTCATGGGTAATAATTTGTAATCAATTAATATATTTGTGATATTGAACCACGAAGCATGACTACTTTTAAATAAAATTACCTGCAAAATTATGTATCGTGATTTTCTTGCAGTCCTTCCCTAAATGCAAACGTTTTAAAATGGATTATCACTATACCTGTGAGTATATTCCATATTTGTTACCTATAAATTCTTCAACTTGCATTCAATAATTTTAGCAGGTGTGGGATGCAAAGGCTCACAAACATGTGATTATTGAATTTGGATAATATGTCGAATAGAAAAAAAATTATATGATTTTTTTTATCTAAAATTTGATGCTCTCATTATCTTTTTATTATTGATTTTTTTTTAATCTGGTTTCAGATTGATAATATTGATCTAAATTTTTCTAATTGTGACAAGGATAATGAATGTCGTGAGGTGTGAATTGAAATTTGATATTGGTAGTTTTTTATATTCACTCCAGAACAAAAATATAGTTAGGTTGTCGATCTCATCAACTAATCTAATGATTGCTGGAATATACTTCTCGAATCAACTCAATTAAAGGATGGCATTGATTCCAGGTTTATAGGTAATAAAATTGATTTATTTACATATATCTAAATGATATTATATCAAAGCATTTTATTGTTACATAGAAACCACCAAAATTTTACTACACAAAATGTTCTTCAACAGGCTCAGCTCAAAGCTACATAATATGTTGATATTACTGCTAAACACTTCCATACCCTTCTTGTTTTGTTTTATTGTTTTTTTTTTTGGGTTTGAGTTTGTTTCATTTAAACTTCATTTATTTTCCTTAGAAAGCTAGTAAAGCAACATCCCATTACTTCATGAGCATTTGTGTTTCTTTTTTTCCCTTAATTTCTTCGGACTGTTTATATAGATTTTAGCCCTTCTCAAGGTACAACTGCCAAGGAATTGAATTCTATAGCAATTCTTAACTAACTTTAACAGGTGCTGATTAGTTTGATGTGCGAAAAATTTGATCTTTTTGTTGTTTGGTGGTGGTGACGCAATATATTGTTGGAGGAGATTATGCCCATTTACCTGATGCCTTAAAAACGAATTAAGCAATTAGTTGGAGTTATCTGTTGATGTATTTTTTCTTTTAAAAGTCAAGATTTAAACTAGTTATAAGTAATAATAATACACACACATAGAAAAACTCTCCCATTTGTGACGCAGTGGTTCCTCTTTCAAACCTGAACATCGTTCGGTCTCAATCTCTCTGAAAAATACAAGCTAACTTTTGAGGAACCTCTATTGCCTGACCCCCCAGATTTCCTGTATTGACATCTTGATCTTGCATGGTTCTATGTGTCACGGTTTCCATTTATGTGATCCCTTTTGAAATGTAGTGATTTCTTCTTTGTTCAGTCTTATGTTGCTGTAGGAATTTCTTTACTAATATTCTAAAAGAGTTCAGATAATAAGTTATGTGTTTCAAATGGTTTTATCATTCATAATAAATATATAATGCAATCTGATTAAAAGAAAATATTAAACTTACCACAGGGTTTTAGAAGTTCATGTGCAAACAAGTTAATATCAAGTTCGAAAATTCAATTTAGTTAAACATAAAAATTAAGAACTTGATAAGTATAACATAATTGTTTGACGAATTTTTTTGAAATAAATTTTCAAATCAACGATTTAAAGAATATATTAGGTAACTTATCATATATGAAAGGTATGAAATAATGAAATAATGTGTATGAACACAAAGACAAAATCTATATATACATCAACTGATTAATTCTGAATAAAACCATATGTAAAAAAAATTCAATATGACTCTCAATCATGGTATTTTAAGGAAAAGAATTTTCCAACATAACATGATTCAATATTTTCAAGAAGAAAATTTTGACAGGTAGAATAAATTTTTTACTACCTCCCTGTTTCTAGCGCCAAAATGTGATTACCAAAAGTCTAGCATCTTTGGATCACAACAAATATAATCTGAATCATACAAAAGTTTGATACCATATCATAAAATCATCCTATATTAACCTTTAAAAGACGGAAATCAACCAACACTTGAAAAGAATTGACTCAGACATTTAACGTGGTTCAACTATATAATTGTCTACATCCACGGGTAAAAAGATTTGTATTTTTATTATTCATACTATACAATGATGATCATATTAATCAAGGATCAATCAAACTAAATTTCCACAAAATCTCATACCAAAACTCTTGCATATGATTCAATGCCTTCCGTCCAATTTTTCTCCAGATTCTCCAGCCCCTTTTCCTGTTTATGAGCTTGGTATTTATAGCCAATTTGATGGGTCCCTCCAATTTACCTTTCCACCTATTTATTCTTATCCATCCTTGGTGTAAATTGCAGTCCCGCAAGACTTATTTGTAATTTCCGCAAGATTTGATCATGCTTCCCGCAAGTCTTAACATGTGCATCGCTTGTTTTCCGTAATTTCTCACTGGTTATCCCGCAGCTCTTCTGCACTCTTGTATTTGGATCCGGATGAATGTTGCGGTCTTATTTGAATCATAGTATGTCTGACACGTAGCTCTTAAAAGTGAATCGTCATGCTTTTAGTTCTTTTTGTTCCGCAGCTTGTAAAGTTGATACGTGTCCCTCATGCATCAACGCTCATCGTTACTTCTTTATTGTGTCAGACTTTCCAGCAACCTGGTGTCGGTCAGGCATCAAGACTATCTGTTTTGAGCAGTGTGCCTTACTTTCCCGCAACCCACGTGTTGATCATGCATTAACGCTGTCAGGTTCAAATCTTATCAACTTTGCAGATGTTAGTTCAATGCTTTAAAAGGATTTGTTTTAGTGTTTCTCGTCCCATCGTAACTTGCTCCTCCTCCAATATTTTTGGAAAAGCGTATCTTGGATTTTATTCTCTCACAATTTGCCCCCTTTTTTCTTTCAAATTTTGACACATGGAAAAAATTTAGAAAATGAAAAATAGTAATTATTATTTTTACACCTGCAATAACTTCTCTTTCCACCCTTAGTTTCACTTTTTTCCGATTTTCTCGCTAGCAGTAGTATCTTTTCCCACGTTCTTTTCAGTTGGCGGTTTCGAGGCAATTAATTCTCTGATAAAGTTTCTTCCTTTTCAGTTTTCGATGGTTTCATCTTTCTCCTATTTAATGCCGATTATTTCCCTCATTCTATTCTTTACACCTTTTGTCTTTTTCTTCTTAAAGTTTAGTGCTTTTCGTTCCTTTGAAGTTTTCAAAGATTCTTCAACACCTTTTCATTCTCGTAAACTTCTGTGATCAAGGATTCTTGCATCGGGATCAAGTTTTTTCTCTTTTCAATCAACAGATTTTTCTTCTGTCTTTCACTTCATTGTAAGTAATCCTTTTACTTTTTCCTTTTCGTACTTGTTTGTTTCTCAATCTCTGTATCTGAACCTTTTTGGATTAATCATTGATGATGATGATGATGATGATGATGATGATGTTCTTATCTGTTTATTATTTGTTGGAATGAATGATGATAATTATGATGATGATCTCTCTTTTTGATGATTGGTTGTTTTATTATGGTCTCTTCTTTCTCCTGATCAGAAAATTATTGGCTGATTTGCATTTTGATGTGATGATCATCTTATCGTTCTTTTGATTTGCATCTTTCCTGCTTTGTTCTTGCTTTTGATTGTAATAAACTTATTTTTTTTCTTCTTGCTTTCCTGTGTAGATAGAAATTCATCATGGATGGAAAGAATAATGTCAAAGTTACTGGTGATGCTTCTCATCAGGATGATCAACCTTTGTTTAGGAAGTTATCACGATATCCTGTATCGAAAAGTTGCCCTTTTGGATATACAAATCCCGGAAGTGTTCCTGTTGCGGTCAGCAATCCTTCTCCCAAGAACAAACGGGCTCATGAAAGCTGTAGCTTTAATCAGTGAACCTTAAGGAATTCAAAAGGAAACATAATCGTCGCCGATTCAAAGTCTCCTTTTATGATAATGTTGAATATGAAATTACCCTGGAAATGATGGAAGGTTTTGATTACAGCAACAACAAGTTATTAATCCCTAGGGAGCATTAGATGTGGGCCTACAGCTTCCTTTGTATCAGATCGAAAATCCTTTTCAGTTTGAGGTTCTTGCCAGCCGCAACCAATCCCAGCAAGGCTTAGTGGAGTCTGTCACTCAATATAATGGGAATTGGTGGCGCGTACTGGATGAATGTAGCATGCGAAGCCAAGGAAGAACCAATTTTACCTGTTACGTTCCAAACCCTGCGGAACGTAAACATTATACAGTGGAGAACTTTCACGCTACCTATGCGGATAACATTGCCGCGAAGAATTACAAGAAATGGAGCGTTGGCCCGAGCCGCAAAGGTGGTGAGGTATTCCGCCTGCTAGCGGAAATTGATAATGCCAAACTGAAGTACATTCCGGGGACAATACTTCCTCTAAGAGAAAGAATCCGCGAGGATCACGACTACAAATGGTACCGCACCCCTCTAGTCATTGAGGATCCATGGGTTTTTGGATTCGTCCCTGATAATGTGGTCTACGGTCTTCTTACCCGCTTCAATGGTTACTGCCCTTGGCGGCTAAATTTTACTGACTTCAAGTTTGCACTTATCACCGTGGTACGTAAAGTTTCTGTCTTTTTGTACTTTATATATTGCTTAATGGTTAGAGTTTCTCTCTGATGGTTAAAATTCCTCCCTTTTTTATAGACGCAAACTGCGCCGCAAGCTGACGAAGGCGCAAAAGATGATGCGCAAGTGAAGCGCAAGGCCGCAACCTCTGCAGAAAAGGTATTGTTTTAATCCGATGAATTCTAATATTCCTTGGGAATTTCATTTTAATGAATTATTGCGGTTCATTAATAGGATCGAAAAAAGGCGAAGGGCGCACCCCGTGCTTCCACGGACAGAGAAAAGGGAGAAATTTGAGATTCTCCTCTTCCTCGTTCACTATTGAGAGGTGAAGGAAGCTCCGCTCCAGAAAGACAAAAAGAAGAGCATAATATACCTCAAATAACAAACTTTGAGCCTGCGGAACAAGTTGGTGCTGCGGAAGAAATTTCAAATGCTGCCATCAATTTCTCGCACTAAACTGTCGTTCTCGATCCCTCTTTTTTCCTTCAATTCTCTCATTTGGTCGTTGATGAGCCACTTGAAGCTGCCACAAGTGAAGATGATTCAACTGATGAAGAGGATTTCAACACTCAAGATGATCCTAAAATTACTTCGATAGAAGTGGATCCGCAAGCACATGCTGCGGAAGCAGACGAGTCTGCGGATACTAGTGCAGCGGGTAATGTGCCCACAAATACTATGGCAGAAAATGGACCTGCCATGGTTAATGTTGCGAGTGTGGCTGCTGCTGATGTAGTACATCCAAACATGGAGTTCCCACAAACGAGTAAAGGGAAGGGAATTGCAGAAGTTTCAAATCTCTTGGAAAAAGAAGAAGAAGAATCCTTCCAATGGTTTATGTCAAAGAATCTTTTATCTGTTCCAAGCAATTCTTTACCAGTGAAATCAGATAGCGCTTCGGTATCACGCTTGCGAAAGTGCATGGAGGCTATACCATACGAATTGGTTAAAGATGTTTGGTTGAAAGATCAAGGTGAAGCTGTTGACCCCACGTTCCGTATTATCGAACCTTCTTCTCTTACGGAAACACTTTCACTTGCGGACGGACAAGTATATTCTTTTCCGCAACAAGCTCTTCTACAGGTATTTTTTAATTGTTTTTATACCCTTTGATTTCTTCTTATTTTTAGTTCTATTTATAACTTTAATTTTGCAGCTTGGACGGGGTCAAATCGTCGTACATACCGCGTACCAATTCTTCAAAGCGCGGTCCACAATGATGGAGTCCCAATTTAGGGCTGTAGAAAATGATGCTTTGGGTTTAAAGCGGGAAAATGACGTGCTCCGCCAACAATTGCTTGATCTTCAGAATCAAGGTTTTATTCTTTCTTCTAGTTACTTTTTTCTTATTTTATTTCACTTGTTTCTGAATTACTTTATGGGATCAGCGAGGGATTTAGAACTTGTATCTAGGATGCTACGTAGAATTATGCAGTTGAGAGATCATGGTGTAATAATTAATAATGAGAATGTGGATATCAAGACAAAATTTAATGATCTTGTTGATAGTCATGATTTGGTCACACGGAAGTATAATGAATTAGAATCGCAGCATCGGCTTTTATTTGTGGAGAAGGGTCGCAAGAAAGTAGAGTTTGATGCCACTTTATTGTGGACTAAAGATTGCGTTTCTGAGGCACGGGCAAGATCTGATAAATTGGAAGAAAAGAACCGCAAGCTTTGTGTGGAGCGGCAGAATATCCTTGCGAGATTTTCCCATTCCAGATCATATCACCATTCACAGATTTCTTCGTACATAGCTCATCTCATTGAGGACAGAGACAACTCAGTTTCAGAGGCTTATGCTAAAGGAAAAGCCCTTGCGGATGCTCAAGCTATGATCCATAATTTATGTGATTCTATTGTTCATCGTGAAAGCGACATTTTCCACCTACACAAAGAAGTAGCAAGGTGTACATCTAAATTGAATCGTCTACGGGATAATGAAGCAGAATTAAATCAGTGTCAACAGCATCTTGAACAACTCAATACCAATTATAACAAGCTTTCGGGAGAATATGATTTTCTCCATGTTACTAAAGATGCAATGGGTCGCAAATTAGCATAGTTTGAATCCCTCGCAAGAGGTATCCCATTTTACCGTATATTTGAATTTTAATATTATTCCCGCATTGATTAACCCGTTGTTTTTGTTTCAGGCTTTGAGGAGAAATTTAAAGATGCAGACGCAAGAGCTACTAAGGCTGAAGGTGAGCTTGGTGCGGCAAATACTAGGATGGAAGAGCTCAGCAAGCAACTAGAGTTAGCTTCTATCAAGGCTAACGAAACGCAAACTCAGCTAGAGCTTGCCTCTTCCAAGGCCAATGAAGCGCACGCTCAACTAGAGCTTTTATATTCTAATATCAAAGGAGCTGAAGATAAATTACAACAAGAAGTTGCGAAGAATGAAAGACTTGTTCGGGATTTATCTACTGAGAGAGGAAAAATAAAATTTTGGAAGACAAAAGTCCAAAATTGTGAAACCGAACTAAATCAATACAAAATGGAAATTGGAAATAGAAAAGCTTATATTTCATGGTTAAGAGCCGAAACTCGAGTTTTAATTTCAAAAGCAGTCAACAATACTCTTGATCAAGTACAAGCTGATGGATTTCCTAAAATTTACAAGCGCAAATATGTTCCGGATAATCCTCCTCTAGAAGCTGATGTTCCCGCTCCTTAGCTTTATTTGATATTGCTTTATTTTTCTTTATTTCCAAATTATATTTGCACTTTTATTTTGCTTTGTATTTTTATTCCTGCAAACCAATTCAAGAATATATATATATATATATATTAATTGTTAGTTTATTGTATGAGTGTAAATTTATTAACCGCAAGGAAATTTTGTACCTTGAGTTACATTGAGGGTTGAAGCGCATATCTAACTTCTCTCTGGCCAGGAGGAAATTAGGATGCGGTCCCTAGTTTGTCTCCTGAAACGGAGAGTGATACAACAATTAATGTCATGTTAGGCATCTCTGTAGCGAAAGACTCAATAGTCATACACTCATAAACATTTACATGGACTTTATAGAGAGATTACATTCTGCTGCTTTACCTAGTATGAAGCCAAATTGTTGTATAATTGCATTGCTAGTTGTGAGCACTTCCTAAAGTGGAGAGTACCTGATACAATAGTTAATGTCATGTTAGGCATCTCTGTGGCGAAAAATCCATCGGTCATAAATATTTATTTGGACTTTCTAGAGAGATTGCACTTGATTTGCTTTACATATTATGAGCGCAAACTATTGTAGAACTGCATTTTTGGTCATGGGTAATATGGTTTGAGATATTGTGTGTTCCAAGGATGTTGTAGAATTTCCCGATCCATATCCCGCAGATGGTATGATACTTGTCCCGTGATATCTTGTATAACATAAGGTCCTCCTCATGTAGGTGCAAACTTTCCTGCTCTTTTATCCCTTTGGTATTCCGGAATTTGGCGTAGAACGTACTGTCCTTCCACGAAGTTCCGCAATTTTAACTTTTTATTATATTCTTTTGCTAATCTTCTTTGATAATTTTCCATTCTTTGAAGTGTAACTTCTCTTCTTTCTTCTAAGTCATCCAACTTTGCAAGCATTAAGTCTGAGTTCAAATTCTTTTCCCAAGCTTCTGTTCTTGTTGTGGGTAAAATGACTTCCGTTGGAATAACTGTTTCTGCTCCATATGTAAGAAGAAATGGTGACTCTCCCGTAGACTCCCTTCTTGTTGTGCGGTATGCCCATAGTGTATTATGAAGTTGTTCACACCATCGTTTATGATGGCATCAAGAGTTTTCTTTAATTTAGCAATTGTTTTATTTTTTGCCTCAGCTTGTCCATTACTTTGTGAATATAGTGGAGTAGACTTATTCTTTTGAATATTAAATGCTTCGAAAAGCATGTCAATATTTTTCCCCTGTAATTGTTGTCCATTATCTGAAACTATGGCTACCGGAATCCCAAATCTACAAATTATGTTCTCAAATAAAAATTTGAAAACATCTGTATCTCTGATATGTGCAAGAGCTTTGGCCTCAACCCATTCAGTGAAATAATATGTGGCTACAATTAAATATTTTCTTTTTTGAGTGCCTTCCACTAATGTCCCAACAATGTCTATACCCCATTTTGCAAACGTCCAGGGACTGAGCATGGAATTTAGTTCTGTTGCGGGTGCTTTTATTCTTTTTGCATAACGATGACATTCTTCACATCTTTTTACCATATTTTCCGCATCTTTATGCATAAATGGCCAGTAATATCCTTGCGTTTTTGCTTTTAATGCAAGTGATCGTCTTCCACTATGATTTCCCGCATCTCCATAATGTATATCTTTAAAAATTTGTTGTCCTTCTTCTTGTGATAAACATCGAAGTAATGGTCCCAAGAAAGATCTGCGGTATAGAATTTTATCCCGCAACTGATAATTCACAGATTTTGATTGCACCTTTCTTGCCTCTTTAGTGTTTGCGGGCAAAATCCCATCCTGCAAGTATTGATGTATTGAAACCCTCCAATCTTCTTTAGATAATTCATTTTCTGATTTTTTGTGGAAAATCTGTATCACCTTTGTCAGCTGCATCTTCAATATGTTCCTCAACTTCTTCCTTCATGTTTTCAACTGCCCACAACTTAATTGACGGCTCATAAATGCGCCCAATTTTAACTACTGTAGTGTTTTGATCCTTTATCATTGAAGAAATAAATGCTAGTGCATCAGCATGGCGATTTTTATCTCTGGATAAATGTCGAAAGGTTATATTTGGGATTTAAAGCGCCAATTTTTGCACAAGATTTTTGTATTCTATAAGATCTTCATCAAGCGCTTGATATTTCAACTCAACTTGCCGAATTATCAATTGTGAATCACTTGTGAGTCGCACATCACAAATTCCCAATTCAATGATAAATCGAAGAGCATGAACCAAAGACTCATATTCCACTATATTATTTGTATGTTCACCAAACTCAAGACGAAATGCATGTGCCATTCGATCTCCCGTAGGAGTTGTAATCACAATTCCAATTCCCGCACCTTCTTTATTTCGCGCTCCATCAACAAATACCTCCCATCTGCGGGAATTTACAGAGCTTAAAATAGCTTGTGCGTTCCATTTAACTATTCTTCCCACTTTTCCTACATTCTTCAGCATAGATTCTAACGGAGCTTTGCTTGGCACCCGCACATAATGTGTCAGAAAATACGTGTGTAATTTCTGGGTAGCAAAAACCAGAGCTAAAATCAATTGTTCAATTTTGGTATAGTTTCTTTCCGCAAGGTTAAGAGTTTTGCTGATGTAATATAATGGTTTTTCTACTTTGTCATTTGTTCGTACCAATACTGCACTTACAACATCTTCGGTTGCGGCTATGTACAATGCGAGCACTTCTTCAGGTTCTGGCTTTTGTAGTGCGGGCAATGTGGCGAGATAAGCTTTAATACTTAGGAAGGCTTGCTCACAGTTCTCGTTCCATACAAATTTATTTTTCTTTTTCAAAGTGTCAAAAAAGGATTGCATTTGTCCGATAATCTAACAATGAATCTGCCGAGTGCGGCCAAACAACCATTCAATTTTTGTACTTCTTTAACATTTCTTGGAGACGACATACCAACAATTGCCTGAATTTTTGCCGGATCAACTTCAATCCCTCTTTTGGTAACCAAGTACCCCAAAAACTTTCCTGATGTAACCCCAAAAATGCATTTATCAGGATTAACTTTCATTCTGAATTTCCGCAAGGCTTCAAATATCTCTTTCAAATCTTGTAAATGATCATTTGAGAATTTAATTTTTACTAGCATGTCATCTACATAAAATTCGAGTGTGCAGCCTATCCATGGTTTAAAAATTGCGTCTACAAGCCGCTGATAAGTTTCTTCTGTATTTCTTAGCCCAAATGGCATTCTGGTATAACAGTATAAACCGTGTGGAGTGAAAAACGCAGTGTGTTCTTGATCTTCTTCAGCTAAAGCAATCTGATTGTACCCTGAATGCCCATCCATAAAGGATAAGGCCTCATGTCCTTCAACAGCGTCCACCAACTGGTCAATGTTGGGAAGCGGATAACTATATTTTGGGCATGCATTGTTTAAGTTGGTGAAGTCTATGCAAATTCTTACTCCGTCATTCTTCTTGGGTACAATTACCATGTTTGAAATCCAGGTTGGGTATTGCACTTCTCGAACAAATCCTGCATCCATGAGCTTTTTCAACTGACAAATGATATTCAGGTGCTACCTTGCGTATGCGTTATCGAAAAGGTGTAATTCCTGGGTGTATGCGCAAATCGTGTTGAACAATACTTAGATCAATACCTGGCATGTCCTCCATCTTCCATGCGAAAATGTCCACATAGTATCTAAGTAGAGTGACCAAATTACGCTCCTTTTTTGTTCCATCAGCATTCCAATCTTAATCATTCTGGGGAGATCCTCTGTTCCTATGTTGACAATTTTGGTTTCTTCAATGGATGTAAAAGTGGATTTGGGAGCTCCTAGGAGTGTGGGAGCCCCCTTTAACTGCTATGCTGGGATACTGCCTTCATCAATTTTTGGCATCCTTTCCTTTATTGAAGTACCTTCATTTGTTTCATTTACTACCTTATTTCCCGCAATCTTTATCATATATTGGCTTAGAGCTTCTTCTTTAGCCTTCATCTTTCGTTCTTTTTTCTTGTTTCGTTGATGCTGTTGTCGCTCTTCATTCATGCAGATTTATACAAGAATACAAGATTTTGCTTCACTCTGGTCTCCTTTTATCTCTATTTCCCCTTGCGGTGTCGGGAACCGCAAGTATTGGTGGTATGTTGAAGTTACCCCTTTCAATTGATGGACCCAATGTCTACCAATGATGGAATTGTATGGAGATGGAGCCTCCACTACGCTGAATTTAGTCAAAATACTTACCAGTCCAGCCGCAACATCAAGTAAGATTTCTCCTTTTGGTTTTGAAGCTAATCCATTAAACCCATAGATCGTGTAGCAAGAAGTCATAAGTTGATCATCTTTTATTCCCATTTTCTGGAAAGTATCATAAAACAGTACATTAAGAGAACTGCCCCCATCCAGAAGAATCTTTCTTACATTCCAACCCGATACTGGCAGTGTAAGCACTAGCGGATCATTGTGCATTTCAATCTCCTGGTCAACCTCGTCCGCAGAAAAGTGAGCGGGGATGCCATCCATTCTTCCCATGCTTCAGCAATTCTTCCCGTAACCTTAAAGACTTCGTGACTGCCAACCCTTTTATACAATTTTTTTATCAATAGCTGCACTCATGGATGATTGACCCGATTCAAAATAGGAAATCATGTTAATAGTTTGATCATTTTACGGAATATTCACAGTTTTCCCCTTATTGAGTCTTGGTGGAGGATCAGGTAAATAAATAAATTCTTTTAGCTCCCCCGCATCGATCAACTTTTGCACTTGCATCTTTAGATTCCTGCATCGGCTTGTGGAGTGGCCCCGATAACAATGATATTCACAATATTCCTTTGAATTCTGCATGTGTTGAGGCTGTTTTTCTTTTGTCCATGGCCACTGAAAATCTTGTCTGTTTTTTTATTGCATTTAGGATTTCTGAGTAAGAGGTGTTGAGTTTAGTGAAAATTCGCTCCTCAAATTGGCGGATAAATTTTTTTCTATCATCTGATTTTCCTCGATTTGATTCATTGTCATGGGCTTCTTCCGCATCCCTCTTTCCGGAACTGGTTGCGGTTCTACAAAATTTGCCCTGTTGGCATTCCCCTGATGCTGAGATGTTATTCTCGGATGTTGCATTTTGTATATCCTGCAATCTTGCATATTTTTCAATAATATCCCTGAGATCTCCTTTGTATTTCGGATTTTTATCATGAATATCAACAAAAAGTTGGCTTTTTCGGTCGGTTATCCCCCATTTATAACAGTTGATAGAAACTTATGGGGTTACATTCCCTACTGCTTGCGGGTCAGTTGCGTGTAGGAATGCACTGACCCTTCTGAAAGATTATATATCATGCTAAAGTTATCCCTT
Organism: Papaver californicum; assembly: GCA_023531435.1. Taxonomy (NCBI): domain Eukaryota; kingdom Viridiplantae; phylum Streptophyta; class Magnoliopsida; order Ranunculales; family Papaveraceae; genus Papaver; species Papaver californicum. The sequence goes on from JAJJMC010029982.1 coordinate 88,006, forward strand.
TCAAGCTTGACGGAAAATAACTGCACATAACAAAGTCATCTTGTTCCCACCGGGTCATGAAGTTGTTGTAATACTTTAGGTGAGTTGTTGGGTCCTTTGTCCCATCATAGCATTCAAAGATAGTAATATTACAATTATGCGGTATTGAGGCCAGCGCAAGGTAAGGTGCCAACGGTGTTCTTCTAACTTCTTTTAAGACTTCTTCTAATCGCCCACCTTCTTTATTTTTTAAAATTTTAATTTCTTCTCGCATTTGCTCCATGTCCTCACAGTATTTTTGTCATCTGTTATTTTGCAACTCTGAATCATCAAAATGCAATCTATCTGGTTCATTATGCTGTCGTGTGGGTTCCACGATCATTACTCTTTGATCATTGTTGACTTTTGCTTTTCTTCTTGCGGATCGTTGGACCTTGCTTCTTGCCCGTGTATTCTAGTTGTAGATGGCTCCGCAACATGCTGGGCTTTTTCTTTGAGTATTTGGTTTTCTTGGGTCAAAAGTGCAATTTGTTCCGTACAAGTCTGTTGTACCTTGCGCATCTCGTCCATTTCTTCCATTAATTGTTGGATGTGGTCAATGCTATTTTGAGAGGTTTCTTCATATAAATGGCTAGTTGTTTGATTTTCAGAATTGTTTACTTGATCATTCATGGGTTGTTTCCCTTGTGATTCTCCCATCATTTCCCTTTCTTGAGGAACCTCTATTGCCTGACCCCCCAGATTTCCTGTATTGACATCTTGATCTTGCATGGTTCTATGTGTCACTGTTTCTATTTATGTGATCCCTTTTGAAATGTAGTGATTTCTTCTTTGTTCAGTCTTATGTTGTTGTAGGAATTTCTTTACCAATATTCTAAAAGAGTTCAGATAATAAGTTATATATAATGCAATCTGATTAAAAGAAAATATTAAACTTACCACAGGTTTTAGAAGTTCATGTGCAAACAAGTTAATATTAAGTTCGAAAATTCAGTTTAGTTAAACATAAAAATTAAGAACTTGATAAGCATAACATAATTGTTTGACGAAAATTTATGAACTAAATTTTCAAATCAACGATTTAAAGAATAAACTAGGTAACTTATCATATATGAAATGTATGAAATAATGAAATAATGTGTATGAACACAAAGACAAAATCTATATATATATCAACTGATTAATTCTGAATAAAACCATATGTAAAAAAATTTCAACATGACTCTCAATCATGGTATTTTAAGGAAAAGAAATTTCCAACGTAACATGATTCAAGATTTTCAAGAAGAAAATTTTGACAGGTAGAATAAATTCTTTACTACCTCCCTGTTCTAGCGCCAAATTGTGATTACCGAAAATCTAGCATCTTTGGATCACAACAAATATAATCTGAATCATACAAAAGTTTGATACCATATCATAACATCATCCTATATTAACCTTTAAAAGACGGAAATCAATCAAAACTTGAAAAGAATTGACTCAGACATTTAACGTGGTTCAACAATATAATTGTCTACACCCACGGGTAAAAAGATTTGTATTTTTATTATTCATCATTATGCATTACAGAAGAAAAGCATACTATACAATGATGATCATAGTAATCAAGGATCAATCAAACTAAATTTCCACAAAATCACATACCTAAACTTTTGCCTATGATTCAATTCCTTCCATCCAATTTTTCTCCAGATTCTCCAGCCCCTTTTCCTGTTTATGAGCTTGGTATTTATAGCAAATTTGATGGGTCCCTCCAATTTACCTTTCTACCTATTTATTCTTATCCATCCTTGGTGTAAAATGCAGTCCCGCAAGACTTATTAGTAATTTCCGCAAGACTTGATCATGCTTCCCGCAAGTCTTATCATGCGTATCGCTTGTTTTCCGTAATTTATCACCGGTTATCCCGCAGCTCTTCTACGGTCTTGTATTTAAGTTATTGTTTCTGGATTGGGATGAATGTTGCGTCTTATTTGAATCATAGTATGTCTGACACGTAGCTCTTAAAAATGAATCGTCATGTTTTTAGTTCTTTTTGTTCTGCATCTTGTAAAGTTGATACGTGTCCCTCATGCATCAACGCTCATCATTACTCTTTTATTGTGTCAGACTTTCCCGCAACCTGGTGTCGGTCAGGCAACAAGGCTATCTGTTTTGAGCAGTGTGCCTTACTTTCCCGCAACCCACGTTTCGATCATGCATGACGCTGTCAGGTCCAAATCTTATCAACTTTGCAGTTGTTAGTTCAATTCTTTAAAAGGCTTTGTTTCAGTGTTTCTCGTCCCATCGTAACTCGCTCCTCATCCAATAGTTTTTGGACACGCGTAGCTTGGATTTTATTCCCTCACAAAAGCTATAGCTAGAAAGGATAGTGAAATTATTTTGATGAAAGCTTTGGTCTCTTGCGCTATTAGCAACGACGGACAAAACACATATGCCACTCGTTCGTGTGCCTGGCAACACCTTATATTAATGGCATATGGTGTTGCTGTTTAGTGTTATGTGTGAGTATATGAAGGTTTTGTAAGTCTTTAAGTGCATAAGCATATGCAGGTCGAGTGAGCGTTTCCATGTGAATGATACAGCTGAGTATCTATACTCAGAATGTATCTCTGTAGTAGTCAAGCACCATTTCCTGTAATTTTAAAAATCATTTTGGTAATAGAAATATGAAACGGAGATTCTTCAAAATGTCATCATGGTATCAGTAGGTTCAAGCTTAACCGCTTCGATCCTAGGTCAAATTTGTTCGAAATATCTTTTTCTTCTTTCAATCGGTGTGTTTTTGTGAATTCTTCTGTTGTTCATTTAGTTTTTAATGGTGATTCAAGTTACTTATGATGTTGTTGTTCTTCATCTACTTTGTTGTTCTTAAAGATTTACTTCAGTTTTAGTTCCTGATGCTTTTTCGTCAATGAATTTCGGTACCGTTCTTACTGATTTTATTTTCAATTTGGTTTCACTTTCGTTTTTGTTTGAGATTAGATCCCGTTCTTTTCACATCTTATTAGATCAAAATCATATGTGTTGACTTTCACGAAAATCCAATTTATTTGGTGTTGATGCTGCTGCTGCAAAACTGAGCATAATGTTTATAAGTGTGATGAGAAAGTCATTTGGAGGTGCTGCTAATTCAGTTTTGTTTTGTCAAAAGTTGTTGCATTTGCTAAATCAAATGTTTATTTTTAGGGTCGGAAGATGATGTTCTTAACCGTGGGTTGGCTTAGACCACATGCTGCGTGTTTGCTCATCCCCATAGATGGAACTGCTCTTCCCGTTAGCAGCTTTAGGTTTTTGTTGTAGGGACAGCCGAAATAGAAATTGAATCTAACTATTCCTAGTTGGTGATTCTGCAAGATTGCAACTAAGTGCCAACTGCCGATTTTATTTTTAGTAACTTGATTCGAATCTCAAAGGCTAACTGTAGCTTTTGTACCAAAACCAGAGCCAACAATACACAACAGTAGTTCATCCGCCAAACCATTGACAAAGTTAAAAATTATAAAACTTCATCTTCAAAATATTGAAATAAACTTATGCTAAGGACGTGATGTCGATTGGTTCATGTATCGATCACAAATTGCCTTCCGAATCTCATGTATAAATATAGATGTTTTTTATCGGAAAACATTGCTCATCAGATTCAAATACAACGAGCAATGAAGGGTTTTAGTATTTTCTTAAAATGTAAAGAGTGAAGGGACGAAGGTTATAGAGTGCAAAAGAGAGGCCCTAGCTAGTAAAGTCAATCTCCCAACTTCAGTCTCTCAAGTCTAAATCATGTCTTTCATTGCCATCAAAGGTTTCAGTACAAGTCTCATCAGTAAAATGATTATGTCGCCTTTCAAACTAATATTTTACATTCCAATTTTGGTTAGTAGTACATAAATTTTGACGTATTTATCATTACAGCACTGACTATATCTCATAGTAGGTTTTCTAAAATAATAAAAAAAATTGATATGATATCGTACATAGATATGATAAATAAGTCAATTTTATTACCCATAAAACATAGAATCAATGCTAACTATTAACGAAACAACTTAGTTATTGTTATGATAAGCCATGTTATCTAAACAAAGATTCAGTAAAGTTGAATGAATAACTGTTGGAACAATTGTTGATCTCACACCTGCAAAACAAAAATTAAACACACACAAAAAACAAGATGACGGCTGAGTCACGACCAGGTCGCTCTCTTTAAGACGTTTCGTGGCTCTGCCTTGAGTTTTGTGCAAACAGTTCTTTCTTCGTCACAACTCCCCCAAGATAAAACAGCCGAGAAAACTCTCTATAAATCTCTCACGCACACAATGAGAGATTGAACACTTTCACTCTTTCTAATCTTGCTCAGAACCCTTGTCTCTTGATTCACAGTTAAACAAAAACAAAAACTTGTGTAATATTTTTGTTTCTCAAAATCTGATGTTATTGCCTAAAAATTAAAATCGAATTAATGGAGAATTTATTGAATTAATTGCTACCATAAAACAGTCACTCAACAATCAAAAACGGACAAATAAATCATATCATAATTAGTACAATTAAAAACGTAATTAAGGGCAGTAAAAACGTTTTTGAAAAATCTTTTAAAATGAGTAAAAAATAATTTTTGAATTCAAGAGACCTCCCAAGAACCTCAAGGCCCCGTGAACATATACACCCAATCAGTAAGGAAAGAGGTTTGAACTTGTGATCTACCTTACAAAATCAAAAATCCTTAACCACTAGACTAGAAGTTAAATGTTGATATAAATATAAAAAAAATCTTTTTAAAATATATATCCCAACAATAATTAATACATAAATACTATGTGATTTTTATTTAAATGTATTTTTATTTATATTAATAATATATTTTTATTATTTTTATAAGCGGTATATTTAACATCCGAAATCATGAATAAATATCGTTAAATGGGCTAAATTATATTTTCTTTCACATTCTCTAAACTAAAGCTACTATTGCTGGTACGGACACTAATAGAGAGTGCTAAACTTCACAATTATTAGCATGTTGGCACAGTAAACGAAGTATGGCAGTAAGAGAGTAGGCTGTGGACGTGGAAACAAGAAAGGCACGTGAGTGGCAGTTGAAGGTGGGGTTTGTTTGGGTAGAAGTGGGCATTGGCTTGTCTTTTAGCCGGAGGTGGCAAAGCAAAGAAGATAAAAGTGAAAGAAGTAAACAGTGGGTCAGGCGGACGTTGGCAAGAGCTGCTGAGAAAGAGGACCGAATAGGTTGGGGTTTGATGTGATAAATAGGTTCTTCTTTGGAGTTTTGTTTTAGCTGACAAGTCTGACAGCATGTTAGTGAACAAGACATGGAATTTTTTTACGAAGCTGCTTCCTACCCCCAAAGTTCTTTCCTATTTTCTTCCCCCAATAGGTGGCAGTATCTCCTAACATTGATTCAGCAGGTGGCAGCATCTTCTATCATTGATTCAACAAGTACCCTTCCTCTTGGAAAAATAGGAAAGCCTAATTTTGTGTGTACGTAAGTATGGGGGAAAGTTGTGGGAGAAACTTTGGGGGTGGGAAGCAATTTCGATTCTGTTATGAGACGGTGAAGTAAAAAACGGTGGAACCAAGAAGAGAGAAAGCACGTGGTTGAAGGGAGAAAGGACGTGGGATGCGTACGCCACACAAAGACGGAAATGGGGAAGCATGTAAAGAGAATGTGGTCGGGAAAAATCTGACAGGAAAGGTAGGGTTTAGAGGCATATAAAAGGCAGACGGTACAAAGGAGGCCGACAACCACCGACTGTATTAGTTTAGGTTTATTTTTTAGTTTTCTTTTTTATTTTTTATAATAATACAAAACTAAATTCTAAGGGGATGTTTGGTAAAAATTATCATTATCATTTATGATTATAGATAATTATAAATTAAAAAATGATTATGATATTAATTATTATTATAATAAATTTTAACAAATAATTTTTTGGATAATTGATTATCTTAAAAAAATGTTTTTGAAGAGGAGAGAAAAGAATGATGATCTAAGAATTTTTTTTAGTCCACTATTATCTTTTTATCTCTATCTTGATAGTTTAGAGAAAATAAAGAAAAAAATCTAATTCATTTTTGTCAAAAAAAAATTGATTATGATAATTTTTATAAATGACTTTTTTCTACTTATGAAAATAATGAGTTTTTTCAATTATGATTAAAATAATCAGTTATTATAAATTTTAACAAACACCTATATAATAGATTATGGGCAGGATAATTGATTATGGGCTCATAATCCATTATAATAATGGTTACCAAACAACCCCTAATACTAGGATAATATAGGAAGTCATTATTTTAATAATAATGTAATAATTTTTATAATATTTTATATGATTATTTGCATTGAATAAAAATTGAATATATAATTTTGATTAAATAGTTGTGATTTATTTTGATGAATCATGCTTAGTTTAGGACTTTTGATGTTCCATGTTTTCGATTTACAACTATTATTTTAAAAATCTACTTGTCTAGGCAATAATTAGAATCAATATGATAGAGACTGTTCATGATGTTTTCGGTAGCACTGCTTGAAAGAGTAGTGTTGGTGTTTTTATTGAAAACATTTTGAGAAATGGAACATAAAAATTAAGAATGGTTGTTGAACCTGAATTGAGTTTGATGATTAAACTAGAACTAAGATCCACCATTCTTCTTTTGAGGTAATTGAATAATTGAATTTGTGACCGAGAGGTTGATCTCCCGATGTGGTCGCCAATTGTTTGTACCTATAAATTGCTCATAGGCAAAACAATATACTGTTGAAATACTTTTATTAGGTTCGAGGATCAAAATCGTACAAAATAAATCCAAACAAGTAGGATGTATGTATTTGTTCTGCTTCAGTTACAAAGAGAGAAGATGGGTTGATCTTAGGGAAGAGAAGCAAAGGAAGTTGAAGAAATTGTGTGTAGAATTATGTGTTGTGATAGAAAAATAGCATAGCTTGAGAATGATTTTCCATCTCTTCTCCGTCTGTGGCTTGTTTCTTCTTGTTGTCCTGTCTTTGGAATTAGCTAAGCACCCTATTTATAACCTTAGAGACCACACACTTTCCGTATAAAGTAGTGTTAATTGTGGGGAGAAGAAGAAGTGGAGGTTATGGGAATAACTGTCCATCTGATCCTGGGAAGTTTCTAGAATTTTCCAGATTATTACTCTACTACCTCTACAACCGCTCCAACTTACCACTCACTCTATAACTTCCTTGTCGTGGGTGTATGCCATGCCCATGTTGTTGTAAACATCCAGACCAAACCCCATGTTTTATCCCCACATTGTAATATGATTTGATGTCTCGTAGGAGTTAGTGGAGTCATGGTTTCAAAACCATGAGCCTTGTTGTAAAATAATGTTAATATGAATTTATATGTCAATTTTAACATAATTATGAAGTATTTATAGCATATTTGCATTGTGCAATTTGTGCTAACTAGGTGCGGCAACAGGGGAGCACATCAGCAGCACTAGGCGTGGTAGCAGCACGGAATCACCACGACAACAGAAGGGGAAGGCGCTAGCGCTGCAGCTTGTTCCAGTGCTGCGGTCGTGCCTTCGCTGCTATGAACACCTTCGTGGCTTTTGACCCTCTCCGCGGCTTTGCTCCTCTTGTGCATGATTCTGTTGACTTTGCGTGACTTGGGTGGCTTTAGTTGACTTTATTGTTTTTCTCTCCTTTGTGTTAGAAGTGTGGTTGGGGCTTACTAAAGCCTGTACTTGTTGTTGCTAGGGCTATTACCTATATGCCATTATTATTGATAGTTTGCTAATGTCGTGGCCATAACTTTAGCCTATGGTTTCTCAGTTTTATGAGAATTAATTGTTAGCATTTATTTTTAACTTTTGTGCAGTGCACACAGAACATATTCAAGCGATTCTTGAGATAATGTTTGATGCGATTCTTCAATTAGATGGTATGATGTATTTATAACACATTTATTCGAGAATAATGTAAGATCCCATAATGACCATTGTGCCCTTTTTGCTCAACTTTTTGGTAAAATGATTATTTTACCCCTGGTCCAAATCTTGATGAATATGGCTTTTAACCTCTAATTTTAAAATGACCATTTTGCCCCTTGATGTGTAAAATGACAATTTTACCCCTGAGTTGAAAAACTAACCAAATTGACTTTTTTACCCTTTGTCAAAAATCCACCATCAACAACTATGAATGCTCTCAATAGTCCACTCTCTCAACCTTACAAATATTGCTCAAACCTTATTACATTGCTCACAGGTCTATTTATAGACAAATAATGAAAGTGGATTACAGCTCTGCTAGCTTCGCTAGGCCCTTCGCAGGAGGTCTCTTCGTTATGGTTTCTTGGAGGAGAATTCTTCTTCGCTGATGTTCGTCTTCGCTACTTGATCGTTAATCTCCCTTCGCCAATTCGATCTTCGATGTTCTGCTCATCGCCGAATTATAACTTGCCACCTGTCCCGACAGCTAACAGACTGTTGATCTGACCGTTCTGCTCGCGTATTAAATGCCCAACTACCCAATTCAAACTTGGACATTAATCTTCGGTTAGTGTTTTCCACATATCTGAATCACCTAGACTAGGAGGAAATTCCTATGTTGGTCGAATATAACTTTTGTACTCGCCTGGAATACGTCTCTCTCGTGTTTATGCTTTGGGATGCGTACAGTGATTTTCTGTCCCCGTATTTTTCCTCTTCTCTTGTCATCCGAACACGAGTAGGATGGGAAGAGAATTCAAAAAGTTTTTTAACCGTTGCCACGTCTTCAATCCCTTGCTTTATGACTAGCACGTCCCACTAACTTCTCCTTTTCTACCTTTTTAGCCGGTGATCCGAGTATAAATACTCCCCTCAGATTACACTCACCTCATTAACTTTTATTCCTCTATTAACTTCTTCTTCTCTGCAATACCTGCAACTTCCGCAATTAACTTCATCTCCCTTTTCTCCGTCATTCCCTCTGCAGCTCTGCTTCTTACTCTTTGTTCCATTATTCAACATGTCTCCCAAGCGAATCGTTTCTCCTCATCAGTCTCCAAAGTAAATTTTTCTAGCCATGATTTTTTTGATCATCAGAATTTGTTCCAATTTTGTGATTTAACTTTTAACTGGGAATCATGACTAAATTTTTGTACTTTTATTTTTCAGACTTTTCCTTTAAAGAAGACATTCCTCAAGGAAATTCCAGACTTTACCGCCGACCTTAAACAACTGGGTATTAAACTCATAGTTCTCGAAGGGTCTGGCAAGGGTGTACGCTTAGAATTTGGATGGATTGAAAAAAGAGGTTTTGGAGTGCGAACAGGGTTATAGTCACTCTAGGGCAGTTGAAAGTTGTTCTCCCCATTCCCTTGTATAATCCCAAGAGCCCTATCTTCTGCGAAGTGCTATCTCGCCTAAACCCCTAACATGGCGTGTTTCAGCTCAGCGGGAATGTCGTTCGCAAGGCTTTTCCACTATTCCTGGCGATTTGTGGCCCTTCGACGCTGCAGACTATTCTTTCATCTCTTTTCAGTCAAACTACACTCGGAATCTTCTTGAGCGTAAAGAGAGATGGGGTGTTCGCTTCAAATGGTCATCGTCCATAATTGACGATTGCAAACTCCTTGCTTACGATCTAGATCCCAGGGGGAACATGAGTAACCAGCTTCTTCGCCGCTTTAACGACGAAGTTTGGATGAAGGTTTCTTTAATCCTTGAAGGCCCTTGGCTCTGGGGTTGGAACGATGATGGTACCCCTCGTCAGGGTCCCATAGAAGATCCTCAAAGTTTTGTCAACTTCGCACCATGGGTCATGGGATGGCCTGAGAAAACATCAGAGGTAGCTTTCTTTCTTTCCTCGTCAACTAAATTTACTTCGCTGAGTATTTAACGTTTAAATCTTCACAGGATGTCTTTGCCTATTCTGAGGTAAAACCTCTCTCTCGCAAGCTTGCGCCTTCGGAAACTAGGAAGGTAAAGAACATATTTATCTTTCTTGTGCTTCCTTTTGCCTCTTTTGTTTGCCTGACGCTGGAGAGTTTGCTTTACGAAGGTGAGCGCTGACGAGTCCACTGATGCATCTCCTGCGAAGAAGAAACAGCGACGCCTCGTGAAAGGGTTGTCAAACCGTTCTATCAAGGTACCATCCTTGGGTACTGAGGAACAAGAACCGGCAACCCTCCATCCTGACGAAAATATTACCAAAGATATCACTCCTTCTACGAAGGATGCTGAGGAAACAACCACAAAGAAAGCTTCGGAGGAGCACGAGGTTTCACTGATGCCTCTTCTTTATGAATACGCTGATCTGTTAGAGTCTTTCACTAAAGCTCCAGAGGAGCCTGATGGCCCTAAGATGCATGAGTTTGAGAAAGTGGTAGAAGAACAAACAAAGGTGCTCGCCTTTGAGAGTCTCGAAGATAGGTGCTCGTGTCAGATGAGTGCTTGGGTAGAAATGTTCCAAACTATGAAGGAATGAAAAGTGGTGGACAACCCCCTACAAGTATACGACGCGATGATGATGCTCTGCTCGGACTCATTTTCTACCCTGGACGAAGAGTCAAAATTTGGAGCTTCCTCTGTATTAAGTCGGGCTCAACATGTTTGCTTGCTGACTTTGGTGAGTGTTGATTCTGCCCTTCTTATTTTAAAATGATCTCTCATTTAGCGAATACTTATGCACTTATATGCAGGGATATAATCAACATTTGGCGCATCTCAAGGAGTCTCGCCAAGTTGAGATAAAGTGCTTGAGACTGGAGAAAGAAGTCTCGCAGCTAAAGACAGATAGAAAGGCGATGCAGGCAGAATTAGACTCAGATAAAAGTACTACGATCTCTTTTAGGAAACAAAATAAGGAATTTAATGGTAAGCTTTTAACCCCTTATTTTAGTGCCCTTATTCCTCTTTTTCCCCTTACTATTAGTTGATGCTTAGGTGTGCCTCTTCCAAAGAGCGCTGCCAAAATCGACAGAGAACTGCCGAACAAAGCCAATTAGAGGTTGAGACTATGCGTGAGAAACATAAAAAATTCAAGCGGCGTGTCGATTATTTATCCCTGGAGGTAAAGAATGCAAATGGCTTAGGTTGACGCATAGATCACTTGGTTCGAGAGCTTCAGAATGTTGATGAACTGAATATCCATCTTGAGGAGGCTAAAGTGGAATTAACTCGTCAGAATACTGAACTTCAAGGGGAACTCAAGGGCTTGCAAGAATAAAAAAAGAAGTTTCTTTCCAGAAAGGATACCCATGCAGCCAAATTTCGGTCTTCCGAAAAAGATCTTCGTGCAACTCAAGCTAATCTTCGTACAAACAAAAGATCTTTGCGTAAACGAACCGAGCGTAACAAACTTCAAACAGATCACGAACATTTGCGAAAGAATCTTGAAAAGACTAAATCATATCTTCATACAGTTCATTTGGCCAAGGAGGACGCCCTTAAGACCAATAAGTTGTTTTTGGCAGATAGCAAGGCTTCTGACGATTGTATGAAGGAAAAGGATAGGACCATTGCTCTTTATCAAGGATGGTTTGGTAATTTATCTGACAAGGACATGGATCAATTGGCCAACACCCAATGTAGGGTGGCTGAGTTGACGAGCAAACAGGATGATGTTGAAGAGACCTTGAAGCAAGTTATCTCGCAAAAAAAGAAGGTCGATACGAAAGGCCATTTTCTTTTTGGTTATATCCATTTGATATTTACTGATCTTTTCTCTTTGTTTCTTATTCGCAAAGTCCAAGAGGAAGATGAGCAATGAACTGAATGAGGCCCGCGAGAAACTGAAGAAGACCCACGATGAACTGTCACAGGCTAGAGATGATAGGGATATCTACGATGGAAAGTTACAAGAGGTTGACCGCGAAATCGACCAGTACGTAGAGAACAAGAAATCCATTGTGGAGGAGATAAAGAAAACTGCTCAAATATCTGTTAACGAGAGATTCCAAAAGTTCGCCATTGACTTATGCCAAAAGCATAAGCTTCCTTAAGCGACTATCATATTTCTCGAAGTAGTGTCTGATGAGGACGACGAAGAGGAATCCGAGGAAGAATATGAAGACGAAGGTGACGATGATAGTACTCTTGATAACGAGAAAGGGAAAGAAAATGAAGACTCCCAGCCTTTGAAACGCAAAACTGATACCTCTACAAATAATGTTGGCATTGCTAATAAAAATGACGAAGCTTGATTCGTCTTCGCAAAAATCTTATGTTTCTTGTCTTATATTTCTTCTTTTTTCTTGTTTTGCTCAGCTTGTAAACTCTCGCACTGTATCATGTTAACTTTACTACATGTTGAAATGACAAATACCGATTAGTTAAAAGTTTAATTGTTTTGTTGTGTTGTGCTTTCATTCATCTGTATGGAAATTTTATGCAATCGTTTTTTCGCGATTCCTTATATTCCCTTAGCCCAAATTTGTGTTTTACCCTTCTGCAAATCTTGGATCTTTAACCTTTTTTTATTATACGAAGTAGTATATTCTTAATGCCCATTTGCTTTGTTGATGAGGCAGCGAGCCTAAATACTCCCACGAGAAATAGTCTCTCATCCTCACCTTATCAGGCCACTCAGCTCCCTAGAGGAGGGTGGTATCCCTTTATGTTCCCCTTGGCTTCCAGTTCAAGGAAGCAAACATCTGATAGGTGTACCTTGCGCCTCCCATCCCGTTTTGCAACAACCAGTTGTTTTTCGTGGACCCCTTATTCCTTTGTCTGCGTGGCTTAGGGTACGTGGTCCACACCCTAGGAGGGGTGTCTTGGGGACCAGGCATAAACTATCAAGGACTCGGCCATATGGAAATGGCCGGTCACGTTTCAATTGTGCCGAGCACCCATGCCTCAACCGTGTACCTCGGCGCCTCTTGTATAGTTTATACCTCATGCTGAAAGTCTTTCGCAAGGCTATGATGCGGCGATAGGCGAATCACAACCCGACGATATTCAGCGAATGTAGGTCTTAAATGTCTCTTGCCTTTGGGTGGATAGGTCTTATCTGCCTCCCAATGAGGTCTTAACGGACCCTATGAGGGGTGCCTTGTCTCATGTAACAGGTATATGTATAATCATAAATGTTGACATTTTACCATTAGTTGGAAGTTGTTAAGATAAATTGTTGGTGATGCGATGAAATATGGATAGTTGTTGTTATGCAATTCATATTATTCAATGCCAGAAATAATTACTGCTACTGAGGGTAGTTCATAATATCTGAATAACTAAAAGACGAACTACGGTCGTGCTTGATCCCTTCGAGCTACGAAGAGGGTACGTAGGCAGCCGCTCTGCGGTTCAGCACAAGATTGTTCATATCATCTAAAAGTGTTGGTTGATGTGCGGCAGTTCATACCATTTATTTGGAGATGATTGCAATCTTCTCGAGGTAGTTGCAGTCCAATTACTGGTTGTTCATACTACTTAGTGAGATATGATTATTACCATCCAAGGTAATTCATATCATCTGATAAATGTACAAAACGTGCGATAAGAGATGATTATTACCATACTAGGTAATTCATATCATCTGTCTGATAATGTGATAGAGATGGTTATTACCATTCCAGGTAATTCATATCATCTGAGAAGGGATGGTTATTGCATATAGTGGCAGTTCATACCATCCATCTAGAAATGATTACTAACTCTTTTGAGTAGTTCATATCATTTGAAAAGGATAGTCATTTGAGCTTGACCTAGTTCTGTAAGTTTGCCAGAAAATCCGTTCGGAACGGTGGCTGGTATCCCACTACCCTTGGCACTGGGACTGATCACCCCCTCACCCGTGCGGCACGGTGTGCGTTGTCAGGATCCCACTCACGAGTGGAAGACCGTGCGGCACAGTAGGCTGGCAGGAGATATTGTATCTTCACAACAAAACGATAGGAATCATATGTGGGATCGATAATCCTGTAAATATAAAAGTTGGGTGTTTTATAAGAGATGATTATTACCAAATGTGGTAATCCATATCATCTGTCGGTATCGATAAATGTTAGAAATGATATCAAAAAATGTAACGCAGTTTGACGGATTCGATGAAGCAAGAAAATATATATAAAGATTATGTTTGCCTGCTTATAAAGAAGTTTGAGAAAAATCGATGAACATTTGCTTGGTAAAAATCGAATTGGTCCGAAAAATTTAAAATTAAGGTTTCTCGAGTGGCATATTGGGAAGTTGGAGCTGGCCTAATGGACCGAAACCCGACCCGTTGGAAGCAAAAAAAAATTCGGTCCGTCATAGGATCCTTGGGCCTTTCCATGTAATGTGTCACAGGTCTTATAAGTTTTCCTCTTACCTCTTGAGCGAATAGTAGGTCTCATGTATTGATTGTCCTCGCCTCGTGGACGGATTTAGGATCACATCATATGGGGCTCTAGCCTGTAATGTGAGTTTTATAAATATACTTATTTAGGTATATAATCGTACCTTTTTCAAGAACCCTCGCTGGCGAATTTTGGATTTATGGATAATATTTTTTGATGTATTTAAGATTCTAAGGATGATCCCGCTTCTCACCTTCGTGGTCCACTAACTCATATTCTCCACTACCACGATTCGTTTTACTACGTATGGTCCTTCCCATGTTGGCTCTAACTTTCCTCCAGGTCCTTTTTGATATGGTGGTATTTCTCACAAGACCATTTCAGCGGGCTCATAATCTCGCACCTTGACCTTTTGTTATACTCCCTTACTAACCTTCGATGATAATCTTCCATGTGCTGAAGTGATCTCTCTCGATTTTCCTCCAAGTCATCCAACTTAGACAATATGAGATTCGAAGTTAGATTCTTTATCCACGCCTCTCTCTTTGTTGTTAGTATCATTACTTTTGTGGGAAATACTGCTTCTACCCCATATGTTAAATGAAATGGGGATAATCCTTACACTTCATCGCGTTGTTTTGTATGCCCATAATGTATTATGCAACTCTTCACACTATTCCTTATGCTTCCCATCCAAATTCTTTTTAGATTGCTTGTGATTGTTTTGTTCGTTGCCTCAGCTTGCCCATTATTTTCTGGATAAATCGGAGTTGACTTGCCTTGCTCAATCTTGAATGCATTGAATAGCATAGTGATGTTTTCCCCTTTAAACTGCATTCCATTGTCCAAAACGATCTCAGTTGGTATGCCAAATCTTCAAATAATATGCTCAAACAAGAAAGCAAACACATCTTTCTCTCCAATGTTTTTCAATGGTTTCGCTTCTACCCATTTGGTGAAGTAATTTGTGGCTATGATCATATGTTTTCTTTGTTTTGAACCTAGAACCAACGGGACGACAATGTCAACTCTCCACTTTGCGAAAGGCCATGGGCTGAGCACCGAATGTAAACTTTTTGCAGGAGTATGAATCTTTTTACCGAATCTTTGACAATCTTCGCATCTCTGGGATACCTCCTTCGCGTCTTTGTACATGTAGGGCCAGAAATACCCTTGAGCTTTTGTCTTTTGTGCTAACGATCTCGTTTCGCTGTGATTTCCTGCATATCTATAGTGTATCGCTTTCAAAATTGCCATCCCTTCTTCTTTAGATAAGCACCAACAATGGTCCACGAAATGACTGACGATATAAAATGACTTCCCGCAACTGATAATTTGTGGACTTGCTTTTGATCTTGTTAGCTTGTAGTCTTTCTCTGGGCAATTTTCCTTCTCTTAGATATTCATGAATTGGGGTTCTCCAGTCATCCACATGTTCATCTTTGCCTATATTGATTGCCAATGCTTCCATATCCACGATTACTTGTTCCTATGATGGATATCATAGCCACTCTATTTGCACCAAAGTGGTTTCAAGATTACTCATCATTAAAGATACGAAGGCCAAATAATCAGCCAATGTATTGTCTTTTCGGCAGATGTGCCGCCATTTGAGATTCGGAATTTACGATCATAATACCTCGTTACCTTTCGATACCTTAGCAGTGATGGATCGAATGTCTGATATCTTCCTTCAATCTGCCGAACCACCAACTGAAAATCAGTTGTAAGTCTGATGTCATCAAGCTTCATTTCAATTACCAATCTGAGTGTTTGTATCACCGCCTCATATTCAGTTTCATTGTTGGTTGCCGAAAATTCTAATTGAAATGAATGTACAATTCTTGCACCTCCTGGTGAAGTAAAAACTACGCCGATTCCTCTTCCCTTGCTATTTGATGATCCATCTACAAATATCTCCCACCTCCTAGGATGGTTTTCCTTGAGTAGATCTTTGGGATCTGTGAGATCTTTTTCCAGATTCATAATTTTTTCTATGTCTTCGTCTTCCTCCATCGGAAAGTCATCCAAGAAATCAACTATAACTTGAGACTTTGCGGATGTCAATATTCCATACTCTATTCTGAATTGCTTTATTTGTGCATTCCACTTCGAGATTCTTCCAACTCTCTGAGAGCTTTTGAGAACTGATTCGATAGATGTCTTCATTAGTACTTTTATGGGATGAGCCTGGAAGTAGGTTCGCAGTTTCCGAGTTGCATAAACCAAGGCCAATATCAAATGCTCAATCTTCGTGTAGTTTCTTTCTTTCGAGCCAAGGGTTTGTTGATGTAGTACATAGGTTTTTCGATTCCTTCGTCAGTTTGGACCAATACTGCGCTAATAGCATCCGATGGTGCTGCGAGATACACTAAGAAAATCTCTCATAGTTCGGGTCTTTGCAGAATTGACAAATTCGCCAAGTATTCTTTAATACTCTGAAGCACTTGTTCACATTCCTCTGTCCATACGAATTTTGCCCCTTCTTTAAGGTATCAAAAAATGGCTTGCATTTATCCAAAGATCTGGCGATGAGTCTTCCTAAAGCTGCGAGTTGTCCATTGAGATTTTGCACGTCTTTCAATATTACTGGTGATGGCATATCCCTGATTGCATGTACCTTCACTGGATCAACCTCTATCCCGTTCTTTGAGACTATATACCCCAAGAATTTTCCTGAAGCTACACCAAAGATGCACTTCACAAGATTGATTTTCATCTTGAATTTGCGTATTTGGTCAAAAATCTCCTTTAAATCTCGCACATGGTCTTCAGATTTTCTACTCTTCACTAATATATCATCCACATATACCTCCAACGTGGAATGTACCCATTGATCAAATAGCTTTTCCATCATTCGATGATAGGTAGCACCTGCATTCTTCATTCCAAAAGACATTCCAGTATAACAGTATAATCCTCTTGGATGAAGTGTGCTCCTGGTCCTCTTCAGCGAGCGGTATTTGATTGTAGCCGGAATATCCATCCATGAGAGATAGAGTCTCGTAACTCGTTGCTGACTCAACTATTTGAGGTATATCTGGTAGAGGAAAACTATCTTTCGGACAAGCCTTATTCAGATCACTGAAGTCAATACAAATCCTAATTTCCTTATTCTTCTTCAGAATACCATGTTCGCAATCCACTGCGGGTACTTCACCGACCTGATAATTCCTGCTTCACTCATTCTTCTGAGTTCCGCCTCAATTGCTTCGTGATAAACTGCTACAACTTTCCTAATTCTCTGCTTGAAAGGTTTCATCTTTGGGTCTATATCAAATCGATGACACGTCACCAAAGGATCTATGCTTGGCATATCTTCCATCTTCCATGCGAATACATCCACATATTCTCGCAACAAATTCTCCAACCTCTTCCCTTCATCTTCGCTTAGCTTCATCTTATCTTGACTATTTTCGACTCATTCTCAGATCACAAATTTATGTCTCGAGTCGGCTATGATGCTGTAAAATTCATTGTTGGATTTCTGAGGGGGTTGGACTCTTTAATTGCTATGACGAACGTTCCTCCCCTGAAACTTCGCCTGGAAGTCCATTTCCACTTGTTGCATTTACTTCATACACCTGCATTTCCTGATCCTTTTTGCTTTCTTTGGCATGCTTCTTTTTCTTTTTCATTTCTTCCCTGATTTTCTCAGCCCGCTTTTGGCGAATATCCACTTCATTGCAAAACTTAACTTCAGCAGGGTCTCCCTTCACTTCAGCTACTCCATCCAGTGTTAGGAAACGCAGATAATGATGATAAGTTGAAGTTATTCCTTTGATTCCATGGACCCATGGTCTCCCAACGATGGCGTTGTAAGGGGATTCCACATGAACGACACAAAGGGTAGTGATTGTCTCTATTTTTCCAAGATATATTACCAGGGTGAACTCTTATTTTGGTCTAGAAGTGCCCTATTGAACCCATAAATGTTATAGGTTGATGGAATGATCATGGAGTCTGGAAAATTCATTCGCTTGAATGTACTGTAGAATAAGATGTCCACCGAGCTTCCTGTGTCAACCAAAACCTTGTCAACTTCCCATTTGTTCATCTTTAGAGTAACCACGAGAGGATCGGTATGCGACTTCCCATTCTTCGGTGCTTCTGATGCTGAAAATATAATTGGTTACGCCATACATTTTTCTAAAGGCTGGGCCTTTTCAACGTTGAAGATATCCTTCCCGTTGTGGTCTCGCTTATGCACTCTGCTCATAATCTTGTTGTGGAAGTTTGCTTCTATCCTTGCCGATTGAATGATAGAATTGTATCCCAGATAGTTGGCTCCTCGCTCAATCTCGATCCTATGCACTCTCGGTGCCTCTGGCTATGCTAGCAAAGGTGGTGGAGGTGGTATATCTCCTATGAACTCCCGAAGTTTTCCCTGCTCTATCATGCGTAATATTGTCCTTTGTACGTTCCTGCAATAGTAAGTAGTATGGCTATGAAACTGATGATATTAAAAGAATTGGTCGCTATACCTGGAGAGGGGTGGTTCCACCCTTCTGTTGTGCGGATATGGAATCGCTTCGGATTCGGTCTCCTCAATGTGTCGCATGATAGCTTCCAATGGTGCACTCAACTTTTTTAGCTTTAAGTCCTCGAACCTGGGAGCGTTTGGTCTTCGCGCGCCAAATCTTTGATCATTGAGTCTGCCTCGGCGAGAAGGATGCTCTCATTGTCCCTGGAATCTACCAGCATTATTGCTCGCCCAATTTCTACCTTGCTGCATGCCTTGCTGGGGTGCTCACTGTTGTTCTTCCCAATAGATATTCGATAGTCCACCCATGGTACATCACCTACTGCATTTGTAATTCGTTGAATGTTCGCGGGGTTTCGGAAGATACGTTCTTTTTCCTATGTGGGTTGTGAAGCTGCCTCCTTCTGTATTTCTTCCAAAGCAATGTATTCCTCATGGAACTCCCGCAACTCTTATATGGTCAACGTATTCTTGTGCTTGAATATGGACATGTACAACAAATCAGTTGGGAATAATGTGTTGATGAAGCTCTGAACCAGATTCATTTTCGTCTCATGACCCATTACTTCGCTGCATAAAGGCCATCCACCTATTTTTACGAGGCTTCGCAGACTTTCGGTTACTCTCCTCTTTAAACTGAACAATTTTTCCACTCCAAGACTTAGCAGATTGTTGTGCATATAGGCTGCGAGAAATACCTTCTTAATCTCATGAAAGGATGTGATAGAGTATTCCGGAAGAGCATCAAACCAAGCCAATGCTTCGCCTTTTAAGCTAGATGGAAAATACTTACACATGACTTTGTCGTGATGCTCCCATTTGTAACAACGAACGCTGATAAGCTTTGACATGTTGTATCGCATTTCCTGTCCCATCGAAGGTACTTCCGAAAGTCGGCATCGTGCACTTGTGAGGGAAAATTGTGTATAAGATGTCAACAGTGAATGGGGACCACTTCGCCTCTGTTATGGCATCCGTTAGCTGTTGGCCTTTCCCATTTCTCTGGTAGGTTTGAATTGATGCTCGCATATTCTTCAGTTCTTTCAAGATTTCTTGATTCTCATCCTTCTCTCTAGCCTTTTTCAACTATCGCTTCATCTCCCCTCGACCTTTTCTAGCCTCACGCTCTTCAGAACTCTCTTCGTGGTTTCCACGTCGTTTTTCTGGTTTGTTCCTTTTGTCGATTGGTATATGATGCTGACAAACCTGACTTATCAGGGGGTTTCTCCTGCAACTTTTGATTTTATTCAGCAAGCTCCAAGTTCTGTTTTTTAAGCATTTCTCGCTCATGTGCCAATTTCTTCTCCGCTTCTCTTATCCTCGCAAGCTTTGTTCTCAACTCTTCTGATGTCATTTCTTTTTCATCATCATATTTGTTGGTATCATTGGATGCATGACCTTCTAATTCCTCATCTTCTCCGCGATGAGTGCTCCTAACTAGACTTCTCCCTCCTTCGTCGGTACGATGCACTCCTCCTCCTACTGTTTCATCAGTCTGATGCCCTAGATTCACTATGCGACTGCTCATCATCCCGGAGCTTTTCCTTGGGATTACTTTATCCACTTTTGACGTCATCTTTTTTCTTCCGAAGTCTGCACAGTAAGAAAAATAGTTATGATGTACTCATTTAATGAGTTTTCACCAGTGGACCATACGAAGCATGACATTGAATGTAGATCGAATGATTATGAAAATAACTAGATTTATAAACCCTAGATCTGACAGTAAACTCAAAAATATTAAATGTTTATTCTAAACCAATGATTATCTAAACAGATCCCAGGTAGATCTTCGAGAAAAGATTTAACTTCCTATGATTTAACCGTTAAAAGTATTGTTTTAATAAGAATAAAAATCTTTTGACACAGACTTACCAAAAAATGAAAATCTTGAAAAACCATAATACTTCCAAATCTTAAAAATCTTTTTAAAAACTGAAAGTGTTAAAAAACTAATACTTCCAAATCTTAAAATCTTAAAAATCTTTTGACACAGACTTAACTTCCATTTAAAGTACTTTTAAATCGTAAAAAAACTTAATATTTAGGGGACCTGTAACTTTTATGTAAACATAATTTTGAAAATAGTTTTATATCCTTATGAAACCCAAAGTTTTAAAATTCTTGTAAAATAATAGAGCGGATCTATGATTTTATTTTGAAAATCTCGAACTTATGTGCCCCTTTTCTATAGATTATTGTTTTTCTAGAGACTTGCTCTTAGAAACTCAGAAAACAACTAAGATCTAACTCTCATTTTCTAGATAAAGCTACAAAAACTCTAGATCTAAACTTTTTCTGTTAGAATGAGTTAAATCTTCACGTCCATGTTTCTAGCGCCAAAATGTAGTTGCAGAAAATCCTACAACACACTCAAATGATTGTCCTAATCTACTCTCTATGGTTTCAGTTTAGATTTATGGTCCAAGTTCACACGATAGTAGTAAATGATGAACACAAAGTATTTACGTGGTTCGGTTTTAAAACCTACGACCACGGGAGGAATTTTACTATGATATGATGAAGGTTACAAGCTCTTAGACTTAGAATATGAATGCTCTTAATAGATCACTCTCTCAGTCTTACAAAAATTGCTCAAACCTTATTGCATTGCTCACAGGTCTATTTATAGACAAATAATGAAAGTGGATTACAGCTCTGCTGGCTTTGCTAGGCCCTTCGCAGAAGGTCTCTTTGTTATGGATTTTTGGAGGAGAATTCTTCTTCGATGATATCCGTCTTAGCTACTTACTCGTTCATCTCCCTTCGCCAATTTGATCTTCGTTGTTCTGCTCATCGTCGAATTATAACTCGCCACCTGTCCCGACAACTAACATACTGTTGATCTGACCGTTCTGCTCGTGCATTAAATGCCCAACTACTTAATTCAAACTTGGTCGTTGATTTTCGGTTAGTGCTTTCCACGTGTCTGAATCACCTAGACTAGGCGGAAATCCCTATATTGCCCGAAATAACTTTTGTACTTATCTGGAATACGTCTCTCTCATGTTTGTGCTAGTGATTTTCTGTCCCTACAAGCCCTAAAAACTATTTTGAAATAACAAAACAAAACAACAAAAGGTAAAGAAATCAAAAAAATCCGAGGGAAAAAGAAAGAGAATGGAAGGAAAAAGTAAGTAAACAAATACACGGAAGAGGGATAGGGTTTGTGGTGCTGAAGGGAGTAACGGATGATATGGAACCGAATATTACAAAAAAAAACGCAGAAGAGGGAACTCGATAGACATCGACCTATAACCGTCAGATGTTAAAAATGCAAATGAAATATTAAGCTGAAAATAGGGGAGAAATCCTAGCCACCACTACCAAATGGGAAATGTATCATGGCCGCTGGGTCTACTAGATTATACAAAGCATGTTACACTACAATAGTAGTATATCAAAATATACTAACCTGTTGCCGAGCTTGAACGGAAACACGACGACTTGTTGGATGGGATCCCTAATGGATGGCTATGCTCAGGCTCAACTTTTGTGATGATCCACCTCCCCGATTTTACTTTTCTAACCATAATCATCGCCTTGCAACTTTCCCTCGTAATTGCTTGTGGTTTTCTGCCTTCAAGTAGCTTAATTTTGTTACTGTTCAGTCGGAAACCTTCTTTGTTACAAAAAAATTCCAAATTATAACAGAATTGTCACGACCTGAATGATGACAATTACCAACTCGAGTAATAAAACCAAACCGCCTAGCATATGTAGCCTAATATATCTTGGCTGCTTCTTCAGATTCAAACTCCATACCTATATACGGTTCATCATCGTTTCCAGTCAATTCATGTAGGGTTAAATCTCCTCCGTCAGAAATCCAATCATCTCTCCATCCTCACTTCCAAGAGTCCCTACAGAATTTTCTATCAATATCTTGATGTCTTCATCTGCACCCATCTCCATACCCACGGTGTCTTCTTCATGTACAGTTAAATCTTCTCCTAACACTATTCCATCATCTTCACTCACATAGCCAAGATTAACTGCTTGTGCAAGATTAGTATTTCTCTCTCTCTCTCTCTCTCTCTCTCTCTCGACTGTAAGTATGTATCTTTCCACTGAATGACTGTTGGTGAAGCGTGAACTTGCATGTGCACACATAAGAAGTCATTATTAATTCTAACATAAACACATAGTTCAAAATTTTCCAAATAACATATGATGCAACTGCAGATTATACCTTGGTAGTTTCCAAATAACACATGTGTTTCATCTTAACCGGTACTTCCAGTAGTTAGTAAAACGCATTTATCCAACTATAGTCATTCCTTAGTCTTCTATCTACATTCTAATTCTATTATTTTGCATTAAAAGCAACACTAAACAACAAATAACGAATAATTTCTCTAAACCTCATACAATAGAAACGTCAAAAAGCACCAAATCATACAAAAAGAACTGAGATGCATCGTGCCCATATCAAGTCTGAGAAGATGTTCCAATTCATTTGGAGTTAACTCATCAGGTCCAGAACACGTACACCTGCAAGCATAGAATTTTTTCAGGTAAGAAGACTAAAAGAATGTTTCAAGATACTTAGAGTTTTAAAAATCTATAAAGATCCTTCCGGAATCAGTTTAGGTATGTAATGAAGGAAGAGGCAAATTCATAGCAAGCACGTTACAAAATTAGGCAACTATTTCATAAAAACAACAAAAAATGGTACACCTAGAGAGTTGTCTTTCTGGATGGTAGCGTTGTTACCTATAGTTGCTGCGATGAATACTCTTTCTTAGGTGAAAAAATAGAGATGGGCACAGTTTACACCTAAAATTGGTATTGTGTCAACAAATTATCATATCGGTTAGATTAACGGGTGCCATACTTTTTTTTTCCTGGCAGTCGGTACACCTGAGAAAGCAAAGTATACAATGACTACCTAACTCACAGTTTCTGGCAATCCATGCCTGGTGCAGCAGCTGCAGCATTACAGTTTCCAAAAGAGGTTCTGCATGTACCCAGGTGGCGTGTTGATTGCACACTGGGCTTAAATGACTGATTGGATTATTCTTGGCGGACTTTATGTAGATAAAAGGCATCAGTATAATCACGACCTCACAATAAGGCTTTTCCGTTAGTTCCACCTAGTGTACATGGAATTATAAATTCTTCGAATGAAGCAATCAGATGGAAAACACTATTCGTGAGAGGTTTAAAAATAATTCAAAATAGACAATTCACATTAAAAGAATGGCTACCTTTTTAATTGTAGAACGTGCAAATCGCAATAGAAATTATAACAACAATCACTTTGATGCCTATTATGCCAAATAAAAACTGCACATGCGTTCTAAATTGAAAAATCACATTAAAAGAAGAAAATAGCTATCTTTTTAACAACAATGAAAAAATAAAAATGTTTACAAAAATCACTCGAAAACAGTGTTATTCATGTCAAAAAATGTTGGACAAATACTAACATTCTAAAAGAGTCAACGCGTCTTTGGACAACTTCTAACAGAGTCAACACGTCAGAATGAAAACTTGTATGAGTAAATGCGTAAGAGATTAAGAGGTGCTCAATGTTAAATAACACAAATAACTATTCACATGACATTCAAACTCCTCGTTTCCACAATCTAACTACTCTTTTCGCTACATGCCAACTCCATTTCAGCATAAAGTGTCGAAATATAATACGGTGTAAATAGAGAAAGACATTTTTATCTCTAGTGACCTAGAGCATAAAACCATACTAAGCAGCATGCCATGTTGAATTTAAAACGCTACATCACCAAGGAGATTCTATTCGTGATCATTTTACAATTGTTCTTGTTCTGCAGAAGTGGGCATTTCCAAGTCGTAATAACGGTACCTCTAAAAGTGTAAATATGCATTAAGACTGAAGTTATCATCAGCGTGTAATATTACTTTTGCTGTCTACCATAAAGTTATGGTGTTTTTTCCTTCGATGGTAAACACTCTGAAAGAAGGCATTGCACGGTCTTAGCCAGGTAAGAAAGATGGAAAACCTGGGATTCAATAAAACAAAATGCTTAAGAGACATGCGCACGAAAATATCTAATCATGCGAGTACAAGGGTAAAATAAGTAATCGTAAATATAAATCATTGACTTACAAAATGTCAACGGTCAAAATAAGTACCAAATCATTCATCGTATACTTGGGTGATTTGTGACAGGCATTAATATGTTCTTTATACTCAGATTAATGGCCCCATATGCCATCTGAAACAACTGAGCTAGTAACCTGGTCAAGAATGGATATCAGCATATAACACCCGCCGACTATTCAACTTCATGACTCCAACTCCAATTTAGTGTTTATATAACAGCCGGCGGGTGATCTTACATGAATAATTAGAAGCTAAATCATGATTTTTTTTTGTAAGCGTATCCTCGACTCAAGGTGAAAACAAATTCAGTTCCATGAATGACCACTTGGTATGTACCTTAATTCCTCTCGATGGTAGGATCATGCTCTGACCAAGTTAGCATATTTTTTGCCAGACACATTTTTATAACTGAGGTTATAAAATATGAAAAAATATGCAGCATACAAAATACAAAATACAAAAAATAAAATAAAATAATTGAAAGAGTAAAAGCAAGCATACGGTAAGTGTTATATCTGACTCCCATATTTTAGGAAATGATATGGTTGCACAACCAAATATCGTTTAAGTATTAAGTGGGGAACATGGTGGGTTATATAAAAAAAACAAAAACATAATTGTTGGATAGAAAGACAATGACCTTTTTCATCCTTTACAATGGTAGATCCAATTTCTTTGATCCTTTCCGTAAAATGATTTTACCCAATTCTCCTGCAACACCTCGCTCCAGATGGTAACGTTCATAAATATTTAAAACTGTAGGTACAATATCATACTAAATTTGAAGCATATATGAGCACCAAATCTCCTCCTGCGAGAAACCTTTCGTTCGTTACTACCAAATCTTAACGAAAACATAAACTACTTAAATAATGCTCTGGATATAGCAATTCGGAAGACAGGACTGAATAACACTCATATACAGATAATAGTAAATAGTTTCACCAAACTAAAGGGAAAAGTATGATCAGAATAATGCCTACACACACGATCCAATTATCAAACATAAGGGAGGAGGAAGCTGAGAGATGGGGAAGTCCCTAAATCTCTGTGAGGATATCAGAATATCTAACTATCTGATGAACCTAGCCAAGGTCAAGCAAACACTAAGCTCACACTAAGCAAACGGATGTGTGGAGGCTATGCAAAACAAAGATCACATACACCTACAGTTAGTTAATTTCTTGTGCATGATTTAAAGAGAATCACTAAAGCAACATATATCAACAACATCTATCAAGTCATGTGTCCTATGGAACTCCCGAATCCATTTTCTATGGTCTGCAATCCATCACAAAAGGAGCCATTAAATATGGAGAAGGAAATCTAACACTAAAACTAATACTAACACATACAAACTTCAAAAGATAGTAAAAACGGGAGAAGTGTAGACCAAAATATAATACCCATAGTTTCTTGAGATTTGAAACATACCACATACCAAAATTTGTCCTTTCAGATTTCAGAATGAAACAAAAACTGTAAAATTGAAAAGCAATTATTTTTCGTGAAGAACATGATACCGTGCAAAAAGATGTTGTTGCCTCACCATTTCTTTTACATCTGAAATGTTTCTGCCCTCGCCAGTTTTGAACTTCTGACGATGAACATGATACCGTGCAAAAATATGTTTCTTCCCTCACATTCCCAGACCTTCGTCCATTCATTCGAATCTAATCCATCAATCAATCCCTAATTTCACAAAAAAGAAAAGAAAATGAAGACGTTAAATAAACAATTTTAAGAACTAAAAAACGCATCAATTGGTGCAATATAGGGAGGGAAAAAATGGCTACTTGGATTTGTGATTGTGGGTCAGGAAAGGTTTTCGAGTCTTCTGTGGAGTTGTATAAGGAGCTTTTGCTGTCAAACATACTAAAATAAGGAGCTTTTGTGATGGTCTCCAAGACAATTATCTTGCATAATCTCAGCCTATGAGAAAACATCAATATATTTACAACTGATTCGTGCAATTAAAAATGATACAACACAAAAAAACTGAAAAGACAAAAAGTATTCATGTTGAGCAGAAAACTGCCCATATCCCACTACCCGACATATGTATATAAAACATGTATTTCAAGTCGAATGAGCATAATAAGTTAGAACCTACCAAGATTCTCGAGGTGACCATGTAACCCACCGTAACCTGGAACAAACAAAGGATTTAAGATGGTCAAATGTAGCTTAAAGACATGCTCCTTTCTACTGCTAATACAACAATTCCAGAACTCCATACAAACGAATCCCCAAACTATGCTGCAATGTGGAATTCAAAAATATTCAGGAACAAATGAACATACTATTAAGTGCTCAGTACAAACTTAACTAAGTCCAACCTTACATTAGGCATGTGTTCATAGAAAAAGGATTGCGCTAGATATCCATTGGAAAACACCAAAGAGGTTATCACAATAGATTCATCACATGTTTTAAATAAACAATATTGATATTAACAGAATCAATTGCATCAATGTCATCGAAAATAGTCAGACATAAAGCAAATGACTGGTTTACAAAACAGTAAAGATACAAAGCAAAATGAATTTCTTGCTTTTGGTCAATTCATCGCCAATTTAGCTAATAAACAAAAACAAAGTTACCATCCACCAAAGGTAGATGACAACAAAAAGTTTCTCAATCAGATAGAGAACATTAACAAACCCGAAGAAAAACATCCCAATTAGATGTGCTTCCAACCCACAGCAAAACTTATAAATCATAAGTTTCCATATTGTTGTTATCTATATCAAACAGCCAACAAAATCAAATCGTTAGAACTTAATTCTTATAGCAGTCGAAGTGCAACATATCTAGTACAACCGAGAATATATGATACAATATTAAACTAAGGGTTAAGACTTAGTAAACCATTTAACTATAGCTGGCTATGGGAGATGTAGAGAAACTACTTAAACCCTTATTCTTTGCACTACATCACCAACATATTTTGTTAAAAAACCCCTAAAACTTACATGTGCTACTTACAGATGTAAACCACTAAGTAGCACCACCACCACCACAGTTCACCTTCACCACCATCAAACAAAGCTTTCTAGCACCACTTACAAACTGCACCAACTATCATGAAATATATAGAAACCCTAGATTCCAGTAGCACCGAAAAACACCACTTAGGGTTCTTCCATCAACAAAACAAAGGATTTACCTAGTACCGGCAGAACCCCAAATAGATTCCAGTAACACCGAAAAATACCACCTGGGCAATGGCATTCATGTTGATGAAATAGACTTAATATGAATGCTTTTATTGGGCATGGTGTTGATTAAAAAAAAAGTCAACTTTAGATGGTTTACGCTAACCTAAAAGCCAAAAACGTTGAACCCGGCTTAAAGAATTTTGGTTAATTTGTTACTTAGTGATTATGTTTGAAGCATCAGAAGTAACCCTAATAGAGTTTTTGTAGGATAGCTTTTTGGCTCTGATATACCAATTGATGGGGGGTTTGGGTAGTAACGCTAAGGTATAAACTAAAAGAAGACAGAAAGTAGAAGAATAGAACGATAGAAATCAACAAGACATTGATATATTGAGTCTATGGCACAAAGCCAGATTACTCTTTGATAATCTGTCGATTATTTTCTTAAAACAATACTAAAGTCTGCCTTCTAAAGGTCATTATAACTACTATCTATACTACAAAGAAACCCTAGGAAAGAAACTTATAACTAACTAGACTGACCAAAATGCCCTCTATAGCAGCTAATAAATAAAAACTAAGAAACAAAGCTAACTAACGTTGAAATCCTAAAATGCTCCTGCATCAACCACCCCAGGTTAAAAGAAAACTCGACTCTGACGAGAACGTCTTTATAAAGTTGGCATATATTTTACGATCAAGTAGTTTCAGCTTTTCTTGTACTGCTCCTGGCTTTACTTCCAAGCCTTAAGTAGGAACTGCCGATACGGCTTACCACGATCAAACACAAAAGCCATATCATTAGTGGTAATAATGGTGTTAACCAATTTAGTAGTGACCACTAAAATCCTCACTCCACCTTCTACTTGGTTGATCCGAAACATGTCTTCAGTAATAAGACTATCCAGCTTATCATCATATGGTATCTGTTTTGATTCGCCACGATCAAAAACAAAAACCATAATAATATGAACTCCTCGTAGTTCCTTACACCTAACATAAGGCGTTGCTCATTATTCTTTTTTTTTGTTTCATATAAAACAAATAAATGACCTAGCTTGTCGGTATCACTAATTACTAATCGTTCTTTAGCATTTAACTCTTCTTGAGCAACATCCAATGATAGAGTTGCAGTTAGAACCTTAAGCCAAAAGGTGATCACACTCTTTAGGATAATAGACGCTAACCTGAACCATTGTTTTGCATAAACCGAGGTTGTTAAGATATGCTTTTTCCTTGACTGCATAAAGCTATAGTTTCTTTCGATACTGTCCCGCGTATCTGTTACCATCTTAACATCATATGTTCCAAAGCTTGACCGGTCCCTTACTAATGTTGAGCTAGCGATCATCCTCTCCATCTTAGTGACGATCCCCTATATCTTTAGTTTTCCCGACACGCTCTGATGGTTATCCTTTGCACTCTTTCCAAATAGGAGTCGACTAGATAATCCCTTCCAATCGAATTCAACAACTAGGTCCGTGTCACTAACATTGGCGAACAACTTCCCTAGTAATTTCCCCCTCCTTGCTCAAAAGCAGGTGGTAAAAAACTTTAATGTTCTTCCTTTTCAACACTCCCCAACCTTTAATATGTAAACTGGACATGTACCCCTATGAGCCAGCTTTGCACTGCTAAGCAACCTCCATGCCATGAACCGCCTCCCTCACTTGGTAAAAATAGCTCCAATACAGTCATAGATTGTAGGATTTCGTCTACAATGGCAGGTGTTAAACGTGCAGCTGTCCATCTACTACCTTTTGCTGCGGGACATTGGGCAATAGAGTCCTTCATGTAAGTACCAATGTCATGATAGGCAGTGATGTTGTTTCTTTACTTCTTTTCTAAATCTTCTGCCATGGTTATCCTATCGGCGTTTGAGAAAATACGCCCTCGAATCCTACTGATATAATTCTCGCTATAGGTTTTATTACAGCATACCATTTCCCCATGCTCATAAAAAACTGATGTCAAATTAAGATTGTCTACTGAATACATAGCTTGATTCTTGCAAACAGTATGAGATAGGTTTACCGAAATACTTATGATTCTTGTGTCTTCCCCGATTAAAGGATCACTACAAGCCGATTGAAGTAATACTTCATCTTCAGCTTCTGGGCAAGTATCGTAAACTGGTGGTGCACTCCAATCTACGAAGACTTGATGTTCGTCGACGTCATTCTCACTAAGAAAATAACGCTGCCGCATGATCGGTGTTTCCATGAAACAAAGTTCCTTTGAACACCTCATGTGCATCATCTTCAGAATCTCCTTCCGGTAGATTTGAAGGGTTGCGTTCATGATCACTATCCTCTTGACTATCTTCCGATAATTCAAAAGATCCACGGTTGCCTTCCGGATTCTCCATAAGGGCTTCCGCAAGTCTACGTTGTTCTAGTGTATCCAACCATCGCAACATATTGTCAACTATAACTCTAATCTCTTCAAGTTCCGCTTGATAAGTTTGAGTACCTCTTCCACCACAACTTCTAACTCTTCCTGCCATTATAGCTAGCTAGGGTTGGGTTTTTATTTCTAGCGCCAATTAATGAAGTTTTTGTAGGATAGTTTTTCGGATGTGATATACCAATTGATGGGGTTTTGGATAGTAACGTTAAGGTATAAACTAACAAAAGACAGAAAGTAGAAGAATAGAACGATAGAAATCAACAAGACGTTGATATCGAGTCTAGGGCACAAAGCCAAATTACTCTTTGATAATTTGTCGATTATTTTCTTAAAACAATGATAAAGTCTGCCTTCAAAGGTCATTATAACTACTATTTATACTACAAAGAAACCCTAGGAAAGAAACGTAAAACTAACTAGACTGACCAAAACGCGCTCTATATGAGCTAATAAATAAAAACTAAGAAACAAAGCTAACTACAATTGAAATCCTAAAATGCTCCTGCATCAGACCCTCTACGTACATTCAGAATGGTTGATTTTCTATTATGGTCTGATTCTAGATACAATAGAGATTTGTGGTTCTTTCCACCCTAGCAAGAATTACGCCATTAACAGATAATCTATATTTTACCCTATTTTTAATCTTTTACATTTATAATTTCACTTTTGGTTTTCAATTGCATTTACCAAAAACCACTGATAATGGTTTTAATTAAATCCCAAAGCGAAAATACAAGACAAATTAAGAACTTCGATAAAATCTAAAGAAGCACTCTAGGTAAAATTGTAAACGGCTATAATTCCAAGTAAAGACAAATCATGACCAATTTTTTTATTAGATTAGATTTCCAGGAGACACCTCATGGAAGCGGGTAAGCCATGCCATCCAAACCCTGACCCTGGTAGTGGCATCCGTAATGTAATCCCCTGACTCAGTCTCAAAACTACCCCTGACTTTGCCCAGTCTCAAAACTACTTGTTAACAAACTAAAGTATGTAATGATTCATTATTAAGTAGTCGCATAAAAGAATTTGAATCAACTAACATCAAAGGTAGTGGATTAGGAACTAATGAGACACAATGGTTCGATTATGAACCTCTCCAAAGCATAATCCACACTCGAGAAAATATAAAACCCCACGTGGCTTAGTAATAAAACCACACCGTACCTGCTCACCTAATCTACTACTTAACAATCAACAGAGAACCCAAATGAGTACAACCATATAATTGTGGATCCTCATATTGTAAATATAAACAGCAAAAAACTTTATTAACGAAAAAGATAAACAGCACCATACCATACCTGTGCAGAGTGCTCGAAAATTCTCAGCAGTCTTAGAACAATATCTGAGAAAAGCTGCACATTGCAAAACAAGTGAGGATGTAGCTATCAAAAATGAAATTTCATGTTTTCGTTGTACAAAAAGAAACAAATCATGATTAAGATTTAAGAGACATGAGAAAGAGATATTGTTCTATAATTAGGTGTTTAAGACAGAAAACAAATCATTCTTGCAGTCTTCAATTGTAGCAAGAATGTTACTAATACCTGTTTCCCCTTGGTTTCAGACATGTGTTATGAAACCCATTTGCATAGATGGGAAAATGAATCCGTACTTGGATTAGGACACATCTATGGAACCCAAAACAGAAATATGAAAATTGAGAAGCATTTTTCTTACCAGCATACCGACAGCCGTTTCACTGTCAGTCCCATCAACACGAAGGACGAAGCATAGTGTTGCATCAGTGTAAAACTGATGAATGGACTGATGTTGTTTTTGAAGAACCTGGTAATATTGCCCTACAAAGTACGAACCCACTTGTAACGATAATTTTTTTTTTTCAATACAATAAAAATCATAACAAAAACCATTTAAGTCTTCAAAATAAAGATAAGGCAGTAGAATCACCTGAGAAGCAGTAACTACGCAGACGCCATTACTTTGTTTTACTAGTAAAACATGCAAAACTAAATCTCAAAACCTCAAAACCCTAAGCTCTTGATGTACCCTAGCTAAATCTGCAATGCTCTGAAAAAAATAGGTAAAAAGTAGAATTGGGATTTAGGGTTTTATGACCATAAATAAAAACATAAAAACCCAACATCTATCTTTTAACCCCTTATCAACTAAAACAAAAAGGAAAGAAAATTAAGAAAATCGAATACGTTTAAGTTTGAATTAGAAAAGAAAATCGAAAACCTCACCAAAATTAATGAAAATTCCTCCTGGAGAGCGGAAGCAATTTAAGCTATATGCTTCATCGGAGGTTCCCGCATCTGGAACAGCAATTGTGCTTTGCGATGACATCCGGGGTGTTGCCATGAGCTGCAACGGCATCTAATAAAAAAAAGGATCTATGATAGAGTATTCTGCAAATAAACTTTAATTTGAGATAGTGATCTTAGAAATCAAGAAAGAAAAACAACCATTAATTATCAATCACAATCAACGGTAATCAGTCAAAAAAAAACGTAAATTTAACTGCTTTAGAAATCGTAATAACAGATGGGAATTCATTTGGCTGGGGCGCATGAGCAATTGAACATCATATTACATCCTAAAACAAGAAGCTTGATTTAGGGGCCCACTTTTGTAGAGGGGGGTTACGGTTGGGTTACGGTTGGGAAACAAGCTCCAATACGAGGCAGGGTGACCTAAAAATTCGTTAAGGGGTGTTCTATGGGCTATGTTTAATGTCCATATTACCTTTCTATCTATGAAAAAGTCTAATTTGTCCTTCAATCAATTAAAACCTAAACAAAAACAAAACCTTTCAATTCCAATTCAAAACTCTCTCAAAACTTAAAGTTTCCCAACCGTAACCCAACCTTTCCAATTTCAACTTCTCCATCGAAATTCCTCGTCGATTAATCGTCGATTCGAAAAATTCTTCGTCGATTAAACTCCTAAAAATTTAATGAAGAATCATACTAAAGATGTAGAAGGTAGTAGTGATGTCAACCAAAATCAAACTTTTCAACCTAATCAAGAGATTGAAGAACAAATCGGTGGTGACAATCAAAATCATACTCCGAAACAACAAACAATGGTGTATCTAAGGTATTGAACAAAACCCATGTTATTTTTAGAACCCAAAAGTGATTGATTTTCTTGTTTGATTGTTTTTTTTGTTAAAAAAAATTGGTTACAGAAGAATTTACGGTTGGGTTCGATTGGAAAACCCAACTGTAACTGGTTTTCTTCATTTTACGGTTGGGTTTTGAGTTTACGGTTGGGTTCGATTGGAAAACCCAACCGTAACTGGTTTTCTTCATTTTACGGTTGGGTTTTTCTCAAAACCCAACCGTAAATAAAAGGGTAGGAGATGAAGATAAAATTTTACGGTTGGGTTCGATTTTGAACCCAACCGTAAAAAAATTTGACCAAGAGCAACAATGTGAGGAAGAAGAGAAGGACAGAGAACAATTTGTCCCTCAAGGCAAAGGTAAAGAAATTGTTGTTGGTTCTATTGAACCAAGACTGAAGGAAAAAAAGCCAAAGAAGCATCCAGAACTGAAAGGGAAGCATATTCCCAAAGGCAAAGACGTGTTGTGGCCTAAGAAGGGGAATGGAAGACCTTGGGGTGAGGCCCCAGACAGGTCTGCTATATTATTTGGTTATCCCCATTCATGGGATGCCAAAGTTTGCTGAGACGGGGGTATGAATCTAAAAACTTCTCTTGTTTTGTTAAATTTCCGTTTGTTTAACTTCAAATTAAAAAAAAATTGTTTTTATTCTTTGTAGGATCATACGCAGGCGATCAAGAAATTGGTTCGTCAAAGGGCTC
Source organism: Papaver californicum (assembly GCA_023531435.1). Lineage (NCBI taxonomy): Eukaryota > Viridiplantae > Streptophyta > Magnoliopsida > Ranunculales > Papaveraceae > Papaver > Papaver californicum. The sequence goes on from JAJJMC010029982.1 coordinate 122,183, forward strand.
AACATTGGCCCTTAGCTGAAGAATGTATGGCCGTCCAAGTTCTCGTAAATAGTACCGGGTTAGCTCCCAGAATTACCAATTCGATGTTGGAGTATGACAGTGTCACCTGCACAGTATTCAAGGAACGTTATTGGCCTGAAACCGATACGTTTCATCTCCCGTTCGGCCAGATGACAATAACGACGGATGATGTCCAGTCAATTCTTGGCTTACCAGTTGAAGGTAAATTTGTGTATGAAGATTTTGACAACAACATGTCATGCAGTGATCTTTGTGTCCTTGTCAAAGATACACTTGGATGGGAGAAGAGAGAAGTCGAATCAGAGTTTAAATTGGCTTGTGTAGATAAACCGGGGGCAGCAACAAAGAAAGGTGTAGGTATGACCAAGAAGATCTTGTTGTGTAGTCTCAGGGAGAAGTTTGGAGGATCCCGACAGTTGAAAAAGGATGGGGTCGTCATAGATGAAACCAGAGCTATGAGAACAGCCATAGCGTATTTGCTATATATGCTCGGCACCATCTTCTTTGCTGACAACTCAGGAAACAGAGTCAACGCTCTCTTTCTACAGTGGTTGACGGATGATCTCCAGAAGACGCATGAGTACTCATGGGGAACTGCCAGCCTGGCTTACCTACTTGCCAACCTTAGAAAAGCTTTAAGGGTTAGGGGAACTGAGATTGTCGGGAATACTGGTCTTCTTCAGGTATTATTGTTGGAATTCCAATGTTTAAATTCATATTATTTTTTGCGCATTATCTTATCTTAATATTTATTATCTTCATAGGCATGGATCTATGATCGCTTTCCGAGCCTCGCTCCTAAAACGAAGTCGAGCGGTGATGGTACTAGACCTACAGGAAATAAATTCATCTTCACCGGTACTCAGGCAAGGCATAAAGAAGTGCAGATAGCAAAGATGAGAAGTGAAATTGATGCTTTCACCGTTGAAGATGTTGTTTTTGATCCTTATGTGAAGATTAACATAGATGATGATGGAGATGTTGAAGATTTACGTCAATTCTCGGACGTGGCAGGCTACAACGGGCCTTTGTACCATCTGTTTGGGTTCGTGATGTGCAACCCCCGTCGAACTCTCCTCCAATGTGGCTATGTCCAAACCAAGGTAACACACGAAGCCTTTAAATTGTGTGTGAATGGCTCGATGATCGAAGGCCCAAGCATCATGCTCAACTACAACCCAACGCCTTCGGTCGCGGTTTGGAACAACCGCTATCAACCGGATTACCAAATCCAAATGCATGAGGTAATTTCATCTCCGGACACAAAAGAGGCTGCAGAAGATTACTTGGATTGGTATCGTCATTTTGGTCATCCAAATGTCATTAACATTGATCCAGAAACTATGAAAATACTTCAAAGGGGTGAAGGAAACAACACAGAAGATGATTTTTGGAAGAAAGCATATTTCAATTTGGTACGTAAATTACTTTTGTTATTAATGTTTTTAAGATTTATTATTAAAGACTCAACCAACTTTTATTTTCATATGTGAATAGAAAAATAAGGTGAAAAAGAAAGCACTTGCATTGGCAGAGTCTATCACTCCATGCCTAAGTAGAGTTGATGTGACGACGTCTGACCAATTGAAGAACCTGCAAGCCAAAATTGGGAAGCTTCATGAAGCAGACGAAGATGAGACGGCAAAAAATTTAAAGAGGAGTAGAGCCGGTACAAGAGATGCGACTACTAGCCGAAGAGAGCCGCAACCTAGTGATGAAGAGACACATGATGAAGCCGAGGATGTGCAACGTGGTGCTCGTACTCGTGGCGGTCGTGCTGGTGCTCGTACTCGTGGCGGTGGTGCTGCTCCTCGTACTCGTTGTCCTAAGAAAAAAAAAAGAGCTCGTTAAACTCATCGACAATCCCCTCCTCCTTCTTCCTAACTCTATGTTTATTATTTTGCGTCAAACTAAGGGTTTTTTTTTTGCGGGTGTATTATATACATTATATAACACAAGTTAGAATGTATGAGAAAGTTTTTATCTTTAATTTGTCTAGCTCATATTTTATTTACAAAAATTTCAAGTTGGAAACCAAGCAAAGGAAAAATCAAGTAAAAAAAACAAATCATATTTACGGTTGGGTTTTGGCTGAAAACTCAACCGTAAAACTGTAAAATAGGAAAAAACGACAGTTTTACGGTTGGGTTTTGGCTGAAAACACAACCGTAAAACTGTCATTTTTTTCATGTCATACTTACGGTTGGGTTTTCACCCAAAACCCAACCCTAAATATGAATATCAATTTTACGGTTGGGTTTTAAGCCAAAATCCAACCGTAAATATTCCTGGATCATTCAAAATTGGATTCTATTACTTGTGTTTTTTTCGGTTTTTGTTTGTTTGAATGACCCAATTTACCTTCAATCTAGTTAAAATGATTGAATAAGTTTAAAAATTTAATTTTTAAACCCAAATTTGACCTTAAACTCAATGCTTCAAAGGATGTTTTACGGTTGGGTTTTAAGCCAAAACCCAACCGTAAATATTCCTGGATCATTCAAAATTGGATTCTAGTACTTGTGTTGTTTTCGGTTATTCTTTGTTTGAATGACCCAATTTACCTTCAATCTAGTTAAAATGATTGAATAAGTTTAAAATTTTTGATTTTTAAACCCCAATTTTACCTTAAACTCAATGGTCCATATTTTACGGTTGGGTTGGGAAGCCTAAACCCAACCATAAATATTGAATGAAATTGTAAACTAAAATTGGTTTTTACGGTTGGGTTGATTGGAAAATCCCAACCGTAAATCATCCCGGATAATAATTTTTTTTAGATTATTTAAGGTTGGGTCCGATGCGAAAACCCAACCGTAAAACTATTAAAATTTGTAGTTCATCCCTGAACAAGCGGTTACGGTTGGGTTAGGAAGAACACCCAACCGTAAATGGTGTTTACGGTTGGGTTTGACATGAAAATCCAACCGTAAAATTCTCTGAATAAAAAAAAACTCATCTTTTATAACGTAATTTCATCAAATTTGAGTCATTAAAAGACCAAGAGTTTAAGTTAGAGGTATACCTAACTACTTCGGTTGATTGAATCAAAATCTAGGGTTTTTTAAAAAAACTCTAGAAAATTATCTTACATTTCCTCTAATTTTTCTTCCCACCAAACCAAAAAGATTTTTTTTTTATTTGATTTGATTAAGTATAAAATTATCTAAGATTAATTATGATTAGCTTAATCTATTAACTAATTAGTTTTACTAATACTAACTAATCAAGGGTATTTTAGCCATTATGAAAATATCATGGATAAGGGGTTTTTGAATTTTACTTCAAATGTCTCTATTTTGTCTTCACATGAGGAGCCCCTCTATGAATTGAGGAGCCCCTAAATCAAGCTTCTAAAGCAATCTGGTAATAACGAACCCAAATAAAAAAAGATACAACTAAAACTACACCTGAATGATCAAATATGTCTCATTTTAAATCAAGGAACATCAATTAGGTTTTTTTCTACATCGGGGGAAAACATCAAGCAACCCAGAAAAATATAAGCAATAGAGGAGGTAAACAAACCTGCTCAAACGGCAGAACAACGGGGGACCGACAGGGAAAGAGATAAGATGGGGAAGACGAAGTAGGCGTATCGACTGAATGGGAGGGTAAAATAAATCAGGAGACGAAAAAGAAAGTGAATGAAACAAATAAGAAAATAGGTGAAGGGATGGGGTTATATGTTAATGAGGTTGGCAGTTACGCATGAAGGACGAAATCCGATGGACTAAGATCCATTGACGTCGTATGGGAAAAAAATCATAAAGAACCGTGAGATAAGAAGGAAGTAGATCCTGACCATCCTTACCAAATAATGAATATATTCTGACCGTTGAATGTAATAGATTAGACTTGTATTTGGATCTAATAGATTAGACTTGTATTTTATAAGTATAGATATGCCTCAAGCAATGTTAAGTAAATGTTATAAAAACTTGAATCGAGAAGGGTAAAGAAACGCTGCATTGTGTGGAGGAGATTGAGTCGGTCAGATACCTATAAGATTTAGGTGATTTGGTGCAGAACAAAGAGTGTTAGTTTTCTTTTTTTGGTCAGAGAAAAAGAATGTTATTTCTAAAAAGGTTTCATCCTACATACATATGCTTCTCATCAAATGTTTGTTGAACCATTAAATATAAAATCATCATAAATTCCATTATCTTTAGAAACTTATATCTATTAGTGTATACCAAACCAACAAAATGTTTTACCTTTTGATTATATATGCGACAATTGAGTGTAAATACTGGACTGATTGCAAATTTTGATGTTGCAGATTAAGGTGCATTTGGAGTGCAGAAGCAAAGATACGTTAATGGAGGGTGGTCTTTTGGTGCATAAGTACATACATTGTGATGTTTTCGAAGACGTAGTTTTCCACAAAAATATTTAGTTGGTTACTCCTATGTTTTACAGATTTTGTAACATAGTGGAAAGTCGGCAGGTGCATTGCACATGTGCCTTTGCTAGTCCAAATAATGTTGAGTGTCAATTTAATTAATCCCTATCACATAATTGTTGATCGTTTTAGAGTTGTTGCAGATCCAATATTCTGAGTGAAAACATTAATCCAATTAGCCAACGTCACCCTAGATTAACCCTTGACGTTGTTGTATTGTCGCTTTAGAAATCTCTACCGTTAGATTTGTATTTCCACCATCTATTTTAAATGATGAATTGGCATTAAACTTGGAAGATTACCCATCCACCAGAGCGAATCTGCATCGAGATGCTGTAAGAGGGGAGGACTAGAAAGCTAAAACCTAAAATTTTTGGTACGAAACATTAATTTCTACGATACGTCAATACATACATATGCAAGAACCTTATTATTGTGGTTGCAGTCCTTGGCTTTTGAGGGCTTAGAGCATCCACAATCACACGATTATACCCAAAGATCAAAGATTAAATTTTTTGATCTTTGGTCTGAGTCAAAAACAGCGGTGAATGATCAAGCGAGGCCGTAGAGTACCGTTTGTAGGTAAGCGAAAGAGCACGATATCGCTTGTAAAGACGGACGAAATACTAATACTTCGCCTGGTACAAGCGGGATAGTGGCTTTCCGCCTGAGAAACAAACATACAGGCGAAATCTCAACACCCCGCCCACTCCCCAAGCGAAATTTTAGTATCCCGCTTGTATAAGCGAAGTACCAGAATAGCGCCTGTGAATTGTGCGAAGTAAGCGTGCGAAAAAAAAACTGGGCGAGATGCTGTAGTAACGCTTGAACTCAAGCGAGATGCTGGAGTTGCGCCGTCTTCAGCGTGCGAATTAGGTGTGTGGGGGAAAAGGCCGGGCGAGCTACTGGAGTCCCGCTTGGATTTAGGCGAGACTCCAAGATCTCGCCTGTCCCCTTCCCCCATTTATAACCGTAAACTCTCTATTTCTTTTTTCCATCTTCACCTCCTGTCCATTTCCCCCATTCGAAACCCTAGCCGCTCGCCTCCCACACCCCCATTTTTCCAACACTTCCATCCTTTGACGAGAACCCAAAGCTTCGTTTCTCATTTTGTTACTTCGGTCAAACATATTCCAAGCGAAATCAAGGTATATCTTCTACAAACTAAAATTGAATTTACTTGTTTTAAATTGCATATTTACTTGTTTTGATTTGATATGCAATTTAGATGATGTTGTGGTTAAATTAGTTGTATATGTTGTTTAATTACCATATTATAAACCCATTATTGAATTATAAATTTGTGTTCTAATAATAAAATTTGGATTTTAATTAGGGTTTTTGTGCATGTTATCAATTAGGTTTAAAAATTTGTTTATATTTGTTAAATTGAACATATAATAGAAATTCTTGTTGTTTAATTTTAGTGGGTTTATGTTTAATTTTAGGTTGAATGTAGTATGTTGGGTAGAAATTAAAGGAATTAATTTTAATTTAATTTTAAAATAATGTGTATGGATATATTTGAAATTGTGTATTTTGTCATAGGGTTTATGATAAATATTATAAATTGGGTATACTATTATTGATGATTATTTGTTGTTGCATGTATATAATTTATTAATTGGTTGTTTAAATTTAATTGGTTGTGGTTAAATTGTCGATATGTATCGAATTGCTATTTTATGTAGATTCTGAAGATGAATTTCGATGATATGTATCGAATAGTTAGAGTGCCAGGACATCCACATGGGTTGAGTCAGCTCATCAGGATAGAACCTGAAGATGGTGGAGTAGTTGATCCAACAAGGGGGGTTGAAACGGGGGAAAGGGTAGTTCAACCATCAGTGGTTGACAATCGAATGTTAGCGATAAAGGATAGAACCGATTTGTTGGTTAGGAGACTGACTCGTTCGATTGAGTCTAGGGAGGTGATGAGCATAAAAGAACAACAAAGAGTTCGAATAGTGCTACAAGAGATAACAACCCTTTGTTCTGGTGAAAATTAAGATTGCTAGAACAAACTAAATTTGCTAGTTATGGTTTTGAACTTTATGGTGTGTCCCTTTATCTTTCAAAGTGTTGAACTTTATGGTGTTGAACCTTTTTAGTTCTTTTAATTTACTTCTGTGGTTAAACTTGTACGGATACCAAATGTAGTTGGCAAGTTATTTATCAATTCATCTCAATGCGTTGTCAAGTTATTTATCAATTCATCTTAATTTATTTTGAATTATTATGTAGTCATTCTATTATCATTTCATCGCAATGCCTTGTCAAGGGAAAGCAAAATATCTCTGACCAAGTTAAATATTATTAATATTATTTAGTTAGTCTATTTTTATTTCATCTAATGTTATAAATTGCTAGACATCTCATGTTTAATTTTAGTGGGTGGGTTTATGTTTAATTTATGGTTGAATGTAGTATGTTGTGTACAAATGAAAGGAATTAATTTTGATTTAATTTAAAAACAAATGTGTATGGTAGTATTTGCAATTGGGTAGTTTGAATGAGATTGGTTATAATTGGTGACATTGTTATTTTGATAATGGTATATGTATTTTTCGAATGTCTGATGTATAATTGTTGGTACAAATGTGTATGGAAATAGACAATTACATTCAAATTTAGTTGGTGTTAAATTAATTATAATTGTTTAAGCATTGTGGTGAATTATAATTAATATTGACAATGTTCTATTATTTATTTGGACAGATGTCTAGCAATGTTGTTTCGAGATGGGTAGGTAGAAAGAAGAAAAGCAAAAAAGCTAAAATCGCAACTGATTCTGAACCTGAATCCATGGTCCCCGAGTCGGTAGATGTCCCGGGGTTGGAACACTATAACGTTGTTGAAGATACGGAGGAACACGTTTCGACAAATATTACATATTCCTCCGACGCCAACTTCAGGTTTGACCATCGTGGCTCTCTCAAATCAGTTATACAGATGTACAAGAAAATCACTAAAGAGTGTAATAGGGTCCAATATATAATAGAAAGGGGAGGTTGGGGCAGATTACTATCCCTACCTTTAGTAGATTCATCCCACGCTCTTATTGATTATATTGTCGAGCGGTTTTGGGATACAACAAACACATTTCACTTTTGTTTTGGAGAGCTTGGGTTCACTCCCCTCGATTGGGTTATGTTGACCGGGCTTAGTATCGGTGTCGGGAGATCTGTTCCTTATGACCCAGCTAAGTACAAATTTGAGTATGTTCGTGACAATATCTTTCCTGAACTGAAAGATAATGCGGTATGCAAAAGAGAAGGTGTTCCCCAACAGTGGGTTTCGGATGCCATCACTCTCAAGTTTTTGACCACCTATTTTGATAAAGATACATTGCACGCGGCGAACGATGATAGTGTTCTTGCTGATAGAGTAGCGAGGGCGTTCTATATGTATGTTCTGGGGAATTTCTTTTTCCCAAATGCAAAAACCTACATTGATGCAGGATGGTTGGCTGCCTTTGATAATCTAAATGAAGTTGATCAATACGACTGGGGTGGTCCTGCATTATCAAAATTGTATTCGGGTCTTGCCACGGCTTCAAGGGGACAAAAATCAGTATCCGGGCCGTTCCAAATTTTGGAGGTAATTTAATTAACCTTATTCAAAATTTTATAGTCGAAATATTTAATTGTTATGTTGTTAAATCATTTTTTAAAAAAAATTATTGTGGTTTTGGGGCTACGAATATCTGGGGATATGTCGTCCAAATATCCCTTCGGCTGAAAGTGAACATGAATGGCCTAGATGTCGTAGGTGGGTTGCCTCCCGGAAGAAGGGTGTTGACATAGTGAAGACAAGGACTAAACTGAACCAGTTATCCGTAGACGCCGTGACGTGGCAACCATGGGTTATTGCAATTAACTACATACCAGAAGATATTGCCCGCAAAGCAATAGAACTTTCTGGACAACGAATAACGTTCACCTGGCTTTGCACTGTATGTTTCCTAGTCCTTTTCTTATACTCAATTTTTTTCAAACTCGTACTATTCTGAATGGGTAGGTATTCATTTATTTTCATTTTATTGGATAAAGCACAATATGTATCTCGGAGATCGCTGTTGGAGGCAGAACAACCCAACTTGGGGTATTCCTGCAAACCCCCCTGCTTGCATCTCCAACTTTGTAGACGACGAGATTGAGGACATGACATCAATTTCTTGCGTCAATGCAAGTGAATACGTACGTGTCGTGGAGTACGATGTTTATTATGAATATTGGAGACATGTTACCAACCTCTACAAATATGTCGCGCAAGTTGATTGGGAGGTTGAAACGTATGGCTATGCAGGTGACCGTATCAAACACAACATCCCACGGCCTCGTGATCATGTGCCTATTCCTCCCCCCCAACAACTACCATATGTAAGTTATTAACAAAGTTTTAAAAAATTGAATACAGATTACACATTTAAGCTTCTGTGGTTATTCTAAATTATTATCATCGCAGGTGGCGGCTTATGATTTGGTGCAACAGTTTGCAGATTTTACGCAAGAGTTGCGGGATTTTACATTAGCTGAAACCAAAGATCGGATGGACTACATGATTCGCAAAGAAGTGGAGTTCCACCATTTTCGGAATCAATCAGCCGCTCAAATGAGCCTCCTACAAGATCAAAATACGTTGCTGACCAGACAGCTTACCCAGTTTCAAAGTGCAGAACAACCTCTTGGATTCGCCTCATATGCTATGACCACACCTCCGGGACCTTCATCAACAGTTCTACCAACGCAGAACGTCAGACCATCTTTCCCGCCATTTATTCCACCCAGATCAAACTCCGGTTAAACAATAAATTAAAATTTCGAATGACGATGTATTGTACGTGTTCGGTTATTTTTATTGTTGATTTACGGTTATATTAAATGTTACTTTTTAGTATTCCGTTTATGTAGTATGATAATTTGACAGCTCATTACGAAATTTAAATGCCTGTTTTATTACCGTTATGCTACCCTTATGTTACCGTTATGTTACCGTTTTATTACCATTTTTTTTGTCCTTGCATAACGGCTATTTTTTTTGGGTTTATACTACTATAAATAACATTCAATAGCTACACAACTCATTTCATTATTCCCACATTTTATTTTTCAATGTCTGGTTACGAAAATTTTACCCTTAATGCAACCAATTTTACTTTAGATGAAGATTTATCCATATGTCGAAACATAGTGTTACATTATCCAGCAAGGGGTCAACAACGTGATATCAATGGTTGTATGACCATGGAATGGTTGGAACACACACATGCTAACTTTTGGGATGAAATCCGGTAATCCCAACAACCGGAACAGAGCAGGCCTTTTTTGTCGATATGTGGAAATTACTAAGGAAGTATTAGAATTTTCTTCTTTAACTGCTAGGGTCAATGAATTTCGTCTTAGGAATAAAACTGATGATGAAGTTGTTGCTCGATCACTACAGGAATGGACAAGATGGAAACGATGTGATTTCCGGTACAAACCTCATTTTGAGATATTAAGGGTAATGGAAGAATTCAACCCTTTTGTGTTGATCTTTGTACCTAGTAGGGCAGCACTTCGTCAACGTCGTCCGACAAGCCAATCCTTTCGGTTTCACTAAAAGGTTTATTTGTTAAAATATTCCTCTGTATCGGGAGTTTATTTTTCTTTCCCTTTCATGTATTTTTTTTCTGATTTAATAAAAGTATTGTATTACCTTAAGTTATTGTTCATTTAACGACGATTCAGGGGATATTATGAGGTCATTAGCATTTTAAAAATTGAAACTCTAAAAATAAATAACCGTTGAACTTTAACTTCAATTGATAATTTTAGGAGTTACTTGCGATTACATTTTGGATTTCATGAACTCATAGCTTGCTACAAATATGAATTCTTCCCCCTTTTCCTGAAAGTAGTGCATTTTAGCAATTTCCTCCTACACAAGGGAAGAAACAGTTATATAATTTGTTATTTGTAATTGTTGTTAATGAAAGAATACACAACTTTTGTAATGGTATGGATACTTACAAATTGTTGGATCGATAATCCTAAATGGGTGTCGTTAAAGATGCGTTGTTGTATAGATACATAATCATCTATTCCCTTTCGAATAACTTGGTATCTATCATAAATCTGTACAATAGATCTTTGGTTTGAATTTCCATATTCCTCACCAAAATGTCTGTAGATCCTCCCCCATACACTTTCTGGATGAACAATTCCTACTATAACATCTTCACGTAAGGTTTCGTAATACCAGGATTTTGTTATAGCCAAGTCTTCGTCTGAATGAAATGTTGACATGGGTGTACGTAAGTTATGAAGTTAACAAAGAAGGTGTTGGGATTAAATACAGAAAAATAATATTTTTAATTACATTGGCTTGTCAAGTTATATTAAATGTGTCTGACAA
>JAJJMC010029982.1:133017-166873 GCA_023531435.1 Papaver californicum
TCTCCCTTTTTTATTATAAATAACCACACTAGGTTGTCAATCAATACAAACCGAGTTTTATAATCATCTCTTGCTCCTTAAAAAATCCAGGACATAACAAAATGGCAAACTATGTAAATCATATAGACAAGTATGGTTCCTCTTCTAGTTATCCTCACTATGTTTCTTATACTTCTTCTTCTTCTGGTTCATTAAACGATGATGATAACACAAGTTACTACTCATCCGATGAAAGTTCACTTGAAGCGAACAGTAATAACCTAGCAGTTACTGTTGGTTTAATGTTGTCAACTATGAACCCTCCACATACACGTATAAAAATACGAAGACAACGTGATGTAGGTGCTAAAGGTCTATGGAGAGACTATTTCTGCAGCAACCCGACATTTCCCCCCAATTTATTCCGAAGAAGATTCAGAATGCGTCGACAATTATTCAACCGTATTTTGGGTGATGTTGTGGATGCAAATAGTTATTTTGTGCAAAAAATAGATGCTTGTGGTGTTCCAGGATTAACCCCGCACCAAAAAATTACTGCAGCTATTCATATGTTAGCTTACGGATGTGCGGCCGATGCAATCGATGAGTATTTACGTATTGGGGAAACTACAGTTTTGGAAGCAACTCGTAGATTTTGCAGGGTGATAGTCCAATTGTACGAGGAAGAATATTTGCGGACACCAACTAAGCGTGATGTTCAACTCCTTCTTGATGAAAACCAAAAAAGGGGATTTCCAGGGATGCTTGGTAGTGTTGATTGCATGCATTGGAAATGGGACAAATGCCCATCGGCGGAATCCGGTGCTTATACCGCCTACAAGGGTAGCGAAAGTATTATCCTTGAGGCAGTTGTATCGTATGATCTTTGGTTTTGGCACGCATTTTTTGGTATGCCGGGTTCAAACAATGATATCAATGTGATGAACCGTTCTTATATCTTCAAAAAGCTTATCAACGGTAAAGCACCGGCAGTAAACTTTTCAGTCAATGGAAATCAATATAATATGGGGTATTATCTTGGGGATGGAATATACCCAGACACATCAACTATTGTAACTACCATTAAACATCCAGACTCCCAAAAGAAACAGAAATTTTCTGCGATGCAGGAAGGTTGTCGAAAAGATGTAGAACGGGGTTTCGGGGTACTACAAAATCAATTTGCAATCAACAAACAACCCGCACGTATGTGGAATCCGGACGTGTTAGCGTATATAATGAAAACAGTCATTATTCTACATAATATGATAGTGGAGGATGAACGTATTCCCGGTGATTGGCCGCATGACTATGAGCAACGCAGTCACGGTGCTCCGGTTGTTATTTCAAGGGACAACACTGCTCAACTTTCTAGAATGATGAAGGACCAACGCAGACGTGCAGTATTCGATAAACAAACTGGGGTTCGTTTGAGAAATGACCTGATCGAACATATATGGTCATCTGTTGGGGAAGAGTGAACTTTTATATGGGCTTTGGGGGTAAATGTGTTGTTAGTGGACCCGTGGTTAAAGCGGAAGATATCTTATCTTTACTTATTTTAGTCGCGTTATATTTTAATTGTTCTTCGACTCCACCTAGTATTAGAAGTAATTTTAAAAATTAATTCTAAATTAAATTTTTATTTTAAATTAGGATTCGTTAAAAACATAAAAATCCATTGGTTAAAAAATATACTAAAAATTCTTAATAAATTGCTGGTTTAAAACTCAATATGACAATGGTAAATAATAATCCGGACGTTATGATTGGTTTAATCTTTTCCTCAAAATTTCTCCCTTCCTCAGTTCGATGTACTGTCTCGATACAGCATCCATTTGGGAGATATCCATCGTCATTATACGAAATTCCTCTTCTGCTTCTTGCCTAGCTTGTATTGCCGTAAACTTTGCATTTGAATCAGCTAATTTAGCTTCAAACTTTGCTTTATCATTAGCTAATTTTGCTGCAAACTCAGCTTCTCTTTGTGCAATCTTCATATCTCTTTGTTCGGTACATTTGGCGTTGAAGCTTTGTTGCTCTCTATAAATATTTTCCATCATTTGTTGTTGTTCACCAAATTTTGCTTTCCCTTTTGTCTTCTGTCGTTTCGCCTCTTTTTTCCCCATTGGACGGATTATTGTGTTGGGGATATCTCCAAGGTCTTCAAAGGCGCTGGGACCATCAAGGCTTAAGTCTGCTGTGTCCTGTACGTCCTGAGATTCGTTGTCGTAATCAGACTCTCCTTGTGATGAATCAAAAACAGATGTTGACCTTCTAGAATATTTAATATTATCTAACATAACTGTGTAGCAATCTTCATGTTTAAAACTTCGACCAGTTGCTTCCTTGAAAAGCCTACGTACTTCTGCAAACTGGTGTTTCAATACAATGTTGTTAAAGGATATACAATCAAATAAATTCATGTAACAAGCATAAATAAACGAGTTGTTACCTTATTTTCGGGGCCCCATCCAGTATGATGTTCCCTTTCAACTTCACCCTCCTTTGCAGACATAAGCGCGACATCCTTACTTATACTTTGAAATCGTTTCTGAAGGGAGGTCCAACTTCGTTCTGGCATAGAAGGTATAGCTTCTTTCATCCGACATAGTATACGTGACCATAATTTTTCTTCACATTGATCAGTACCAATGCTACAATCTTGAGAAATAGACAAATGAATCGTACAATGGTAACATCTTCGAAAGACGAAAAATTTGGACCTCGGGCTTTTGATGGCGCCATTTTACTAATCTAATTCAAAACTTATGAAATAAGAACTAACTTTTGAATTTTCAACTCTACACAATGTTGAGTTTAGTAAAATGCCATTGGTTTAGTATCACATATATATAGGGTAAATATATAGCCGTTAAACGGTAACATATCAACGGTAACATATCAACGGTCAAAAATTAACGGTCAAAAATTAACGGTCAAATACAAGCGGACCGTTGGGATTGCGCCCAGCTCCTAGCGGAGCCTTGGCCCCTCGCCCAGACACAAGCGGTCCCTTGGGGTCTCGCCTGTCTCTCCCACCACAAGCGATATCCCAATTTACCGCCCAACCCAAGCGGAGACTTGGCCCCTCGCCCAACTCCAACGTTGCCTTGGGACCTCGCCCAACTCCAAGCGGACCCTTGGAGTGCCGCCCAGGTCCAAGCGAAGTCACTGAATCTCGCCCGTGTATTGAAATTTTAGGCGAAATCTCTGCTTTTCGCTTATGAGTGGGCGAGCTTCTAGTTACTCGTCTGGTGGAGCGAAAGTTTAGCGTATCGTTTGAGCTGGCGAAATGTCAACCCTTCGCCCGTCTTTTTAAGCGAGATGCTGGTCCGTCGTCTGTTCACAAGCGAGGGAGTAGAGTTTCGCTCGACTATAACTTTTGATCGTCGATCAGCGACTTCTTTTAATCCTGAACAGTGATTTTCAACGATTATAAATCAAATTTAATCGCACCGCTGCGGTTGATTTTCAACGATCATCGATCAAATTAAATCTTTGATCTTTAATTTGATCGATGATTGTGGATGCTCTTACAAGATGATAAAATAGGGTCATCAAGTATCCAACCCAAAAAACCCTTATTTTAGTAATTTTGTTTATGACTAAAGTGTCCTTTATTAATTAGTGCTAATAAAGTTGATTAACTAAACTAATTAAGATTAATGATTTTATTTAAAAAAATATATATTTAACTTTTGGAATTAATAAAAGGGGCATACGCCCCCTTTCATTTTTTCATTTTTAGAATTAGATACAGCTAGGAATTAATTATTTCCTAACCGTAAATGAAAAATTCCGACTGGAAAATGATTAATTCCTAGCCGTAATAGGCCTGTACTTGGTATGAAAATGAAAAATTTGTCATTTTCCAGTAGTGAACAACAAAAAATTACCATCCTATGGCTGGAAAATATTTAATTCCTAGCTCTAGATGGATTACTTATGGTTAGGAACAAACAAATTCCTAGCCTAGGGAGTGTATAGGGCTAGGAATTCAGCTGTTCCTAGCCATAAGTAGTTCCTGAAACTGATTTATTTATTTATTATTATTATTTTTAGTTCAATCATGAATTATGAAGGAGAAGGAGAAAAGTAATAAAAATTTACGTTTATTTTTTATGAATAGTCGTTAGATTTAAGTTTACTTGTGGAGGAAGGGTATTTTTGACTTTTACTATAGATTAGGTCCTCGTATCCATATTTATGATATTTGAATCCTATGCAACCCTCAAAAGCCAAGGGCTGCAACCCCAATAGTACTTGGCTAGTTTTGGGTCTACCCGAATTATTTTGGGCCTACCCAATTTTGTGTCCCCTATATTAGTAGAGAAGAAGTGTCTAAATTTGGATGAACATACTAAAATACCCTCTATAAAAACCTAATATTACAAACTAAAAGTAAAACCAATTACTAAAACGAATTACTTTAACCTATTTTTAATTTCAATTCTTAATAACCAATTCTTCTTTTTCTTCTTTTCTTCTTTCTTCTTCCTTTTTCTCTCCATTTCAAACCAAAACATCGTCGATCCAAAAAACGATTAATCGTTTGATTTTTCTATATAGCGAAAATTCCAAAACGAGTAAAATATCTCAGTGGAGCAACTCTACTTAGTGGATGCAATCCACAAATTGCACAAGAAATTAAACATAAAAAACCAAGGGAAAATACGGTTACGGAAGAGGAAGACGAAGAAACTTTTAAATCGATATAATAAATGGCTCGAATAGGGTACTTTTATATCATCCAATTACTTTAAATTAGGTTTCAATCACATGCCCACACTCAAAATTTGAAAATTTTGATTTTTGAGTTTTCTATGAAAAGTAGAATCGTTGGATGTTCATGTACACATCCAACGATTCCCATTTGAATCGTTCGATGTTCATGCCTCTGACGACCGATTCCGAAAAAGTCAGGAAGAACATCGACCCGAAACCGTTCGATGTGGACATTCCTATCGAACGATTTTGGGTAGAGAAGAAACTGAACATTTTTCAGAATCGTTCGATGTGGACTTTCATATCGAACAATTCAGGGTCGAGAAGAAACTGAACATTTCTCAGAATCGTTCGATGTAGACATTCCTATAGAACGATTCGGGTCGAAGAAATACCCAATGTTTTTGTTGGTTTTTTAGCCTAGAATCGTTGGATATGAACACAAAAATAGAACGATTCTGGAATTATAATGCTAAGAATCGTTGAATGTGGATGTATCATGTTGGCCAATTCTACTATTGGAATTCCTAAATTCAGTTGAATTCGATTGTTGATTATCGTATGTTTTCGTACTCTATAATGAAAAAGAAAAGACACCGGAAAAGAAAGCAAAGAAAAAACATGATCTTACTTCTCTTGAGAGCTTGGGACCTCGTCGAAAGGACGATAAGAATTTGGCGGCTAACCACCGTAGTGGTTCGGCGGGAAAAGCTAAAACGGTCTTCATCAATGAACCAACTGAATTGGAGCACCGAAAAGAAGAAGATTCTTCTTCTTTTGATACAGAATCTGATAGAGTTCCAGGTGAAGAGGAAAGTGATAAGGAAGATAACGAGATCAGTAATAAAGGAAAAGCACCAGCACCACCACGACAACCACAAGAATAACCACAACAACTACAAGGGGAAAAAATGCAGCGCCATGAAGGAAGAATAAAGGAGCATACTTGCCAAAGCCTGAGATATTGTTAAGTCACCATCCCAATGAGCCCATTCATGGGTTACCAGGTGACGGAGGAGAGTTGCTATGGGGGTACGAGCACAGTTGGACTGCTTAGATATGTGCAACCATGGTAAGTATCTCAACCTTATTGTATATATATCGTCTACTTTTATTTAATTTATCATGCACTTTCTAAGTTTTCGTAGTATGTTATTTAGGATCATACCGATATCGTGCGTCTTCCAAAACACCAATCATCAATCAAGAAAATGCAGTTAATGGCTACTGGATGGAGAAGCACCCGAAGTCAGACGGATCGTCGAAGAAACAGGGTGGATGGATGGAGTCAGGAACTTCATGGTTTGGCATGACAAACCCCTTGTTCATGCCTTCCTTGAGATATATTATGTGGAAACGGATATTCTGCATCTTCCGCTTGAGGAAGTGATAATAACACCAAATGATGTGCAGTTGATCAAGGGTCTGAGCGTAAGAGGTAAAGCCATGAGGGGGCCCAACTACGTGAATGAGGTTAGTTGGGAGGACATATATAAGTTCACCTCGAAGATGTTTGGTTTGGATACAGACAAGACCACGAGGGAGATAACGGTGATGTCTTAGAAAAAGCAAAAATATTCAATCCCAGCCATCTGAGGGAAGAGTTCTCAGGAAAAAATAATCTTCATGAAAGAGGTCAGCTGACCGAGCACTGTATCACTGCTACATCCACCGCATATATTATGTACATCTTGGGATCTGTTATCTTCCCCAATGTTTGCGGTTCTCGGGTGAACGCCAACTACATCCAGTTAGTTGAACCATTGGACAAGGTCCGCGATTACTCTTGGGGAAGTGCTTTCTTGCATACTTGTTGAACGAGATGAGAAAGTATATTAGGGTAGACAGAACCTAAGTCGAAGGGAATGTGTCTCTTCTCCAGGTAATTCAAGGGGTGTAGTTATGGAGCTTTGTTTATCTTACTATTCCTATTCTCATCTATATTCCTATTTTGATACAGGTGTGGATATACTTGCACTTCCCAAAGTTTGCTGAGAAGGTCAGTGTGAAAGGAAATTGGGATGGTTAGTATTTTGGAAACAAATACTCCTTCAATGGCAAGACGGAGAGTCAGGAGAAGGACATACTTGAGCTAAGGAGGTAACTGGACAACTTGATGACGACAGATGTTGTCTTTAACCCTTACAAGGAAGCATTTTTGAAAATAAAGATGGTTGTGTGCCAGGAAAAACTTCACCATGGACCTCTGTATCACCCCAGAGGCTATGTAATGTACAACCCGACAAGAGTGTTGTTCTGCAGAAGATCCCTGATGCAGTCAAATACAAATTTGACATGGCTAAATTTAATTCCCTTGAGAACCATATTGAGGTTGTCCACCATCCTTTACCAACTCAAGTTGTTTGGGATAATAGGGTGGCTAACGTATGCGGAATGGGTATGGCTGCAAATTCAGATGCTGAAGCTATCCCGGGGTATATGTCGTGGTACCTTAACGTTTCTAACATTCGTGTGATACGAATAAACGAGAGGCCCTTGATCAAGGACCGGGAAAGAGCTCTCAGTGTTCTGGTACGTGTTGTGGTCTCTTAAGATATGTTAAGAGGGTTTAACATGAATTGTAACTTATTTATTGTTTGAAATAAAAACAGAGAAGACGAATCACGTATATGATCAACAAAGCAAAAATGTGTATCGGGAGAGAAGAACATGTTGTGGAGAACCAGACGAAGATTGAAGAATACCAGACTCTGGAGGATGAACAAGCTGGTGCTAGGTTTGGGGAGGCGGCGGAACCGATGCCAACAAGAAAACCAAGTGAGAAAGGCTACTCGGGGTGTATCAAACAATGGACAAGGCAGATATGACCAACAAGGACCTTCCAAACGAGGTCGAGATGATCGTGGTCGTGGGGAAGGCGGTGATGTGGTTGAATGCATTCTTGTTTTTCAAACTTATGTTTTTCACTTTGGATAATTATGTCTTTAATTTTGAATAGTTATGTTTTTAATTTATGTTTGTCGTTCAAATTTAAATATATTAGGTTTATTATGCTATGAAGGAATGAATTTAGTTAATTGGTTTTTAAATCATTGTGTTGGGAAGCAGTTTTTAAAGTAAGAATAATGCGATGTGGATAACCATATCGAACGATTCTGAATTTTGGGAGAGTCTACAAGTTTGAAATCGTTGGAAATGTAATTATTTATCAAACGATCCCGAAGAAAAATCCCAAATTTTTGTCAGGGATTCAAAATTAGAAGATGTATACTTTCATATAGAACGATTCTAGGGACTTACGGGAAACCCAACTCCCTGATTATTTTTTAGCCTAGAATCATTTGATAAGGATCAATCTATCAAGCGATATTTGGTCCTGAGAAAATCACAATTTTCTGTTATTTTTTTAGGATAAAATCGATCGACGTGGACATCCATATCGAACGATTCTAAGCAGAAAAAAAGCCAAATTTTCTTGTTGTTTTTTTCCTAGAATCGTTCGATGTGGAAATCTATATCGAACGATTATTGGGCCTGAGAAAAAGACATTTTTTGTTGCTTTTTGACAATAAAATCGTTCGATGTGGACATCAATAGCGAACGTTTCTGGGCAGAGAAAATGCCAATTTTTTTGTTGTTTTTAGCTTATAATCGTTCGATGTGGACCTATGTATCAAACGATCCTAGCAAGCCTGATGTTTGATATTTTTGATAACACATAATCATTCGATATGAAATTACACATCGAACGATCCATATATAATATTTCACCCACATTTTGAGTTTTTCAAAAAAAAACTAGCCGTTGGATCTTCCTCTATATAAGAAGGGCCTTTATCCCAGACCCAAGTTGCCCCAAACTTACACCTTTTACTCACTCTCACTTCATCCACTACTCAAATAGAGGTGGAAAAATGGAATGGGAATCGAAAGAAGATTTGAAGCTCGTCAAGTCGTTCATTCTTATCTTTCGCGAACGTCCGTATGAAATTTATTCTATATTTTGGAAGAGAGTTAAAGAATCTTCTATGAGCGCATCGGGATTCCTAAACATCGCAAATGGGTAAACCTAGTGTTTAGATTCGACTACATTAAAAGTAAAATACAAGAGTTCCGTAAAATTAGAAGAATGGTTGTCGAACCTCATCCCCAAGCTTCTCAAAGCGAGAAAGTGAGTAATTTCGACATGTTTATCCATATCTCATCGTTTGATGTTTGCATGTAATGTATAATCGATTTAATTTCAGGTCAAACAATTCCATAGCCTATAGCGAATACAAAACGGGGATACAATGTTCCTGTACGCGAGGGAATACACTGTGTTGAACAAACGTGTTCGGAGGTTCCTTAACGATATATTAATGTGCGAGCTTCAAGAATATGCATATTAGATTATGTAATGCAATGTGCCAATTTTCTAAACTATGTAATGCAATGCGCTAATTTCCTAAACTATGAATGAAATTTTTCTTTTATGAAAGAGTCCCGGAATCGTTTTCATAATAACACCCACATCCACCGATTATTAGAATCATCCTTTATTAAAGGAAATATCCACCAATTCTAGTGTTCATTGTGAATGAAAAACACCAACCCAAAATCGACATACGTTATCCTTCATATCCACTGATTCTTAGTTGATTAACTAAAAAAAAAATAAAATTTTTAAGATTTTTGCAAGTTTTGATGACTACTTAACACTAGTTGATTTCACCACTAACATGATTAAACAACTATTAATTGAATTAGTAGGTAACCCGTACTACGCGATGTAGTTTTGTAGTTATTATAAATAAAGTATCGTTCGCTCGGACTTGTGAAGATTGATTTTAGATTTAATAAACTAATTTTAAACTAAAAATATACACAAAATATGAAAATAATATTCACAAATACTGAGGTTATGGATTTCACCATTAACCATTTTTTATTGGTTCCAAAAATAATAATTTTATACAATTCTAGCTCAAATAAGTGACACTAATTTTTTCCAAAGGAAGATTTTTAAAATATCAATTGTAAATCACAAGCATGGCTCATCAAAATCTCTAGGTCCCAGCATAAACCATCAAATAAAATCACAATCAATTAAGAAAAATCATAATTTCAATTAAACATAAATGCAAAAGTCATAAAAGAATTATTAAAAGTTACCAAGTAATCATGGAAAAATGGCTTCCTCCTTGCCTCAGCAATGGGGTTTAGCTCATCTTTCTCAAAACACCCTCAAAAGATTGGTACATAACTAAAAAAGTGCTTGAAAGATGAAAAGAAGCTAAATGTAATGCAACAAAAAATCTGCAACGTTTTATGGACGTTACAGAGTAACTGTTGCAATAGAGCTTGAATATAAACGTTACAGATGCTAAGATATCTGTTGCAGATGTGTTGAAGAAACCGTTGCAGCTGAAGATAAACGTTGTAAAGATGAAGATATCCGTTGCAAATGGATGAAGAAACTGTGGCTGAGAGGTTGAAGAAATCGTTGTCGTAGCCCCTGTTCTTTGTGTTCTTCAGCAGCAGCAACAACATTTTTTTTTCTGGGTCTTTTTTCTCAAGCTTTTGGACTCTGCCCCCCCCCCCCCCCCCCTGCTTGCTCCAATCGACTTCTTTATATACTAGAACATCCACAGCTACCAAATCTTCCCAATCAATGAGAATAATTTCGGATGAGATATTTGTTCATCTCCATGATATTTTTTTCTTGATCCTGTTGATTATATCTCGACTTTGTCAAATATTATTTCCTCTCAGTGTTATTCGAATCTTCCCATATTTAGTTGTAAACTTATGAAATTATGTAGACAGTTACGAATAGAGGTTGATATCATTCCAATATGTTTTGTCGAGAACCCATATTTCATGAGATTTTTTTGGTTATTTTCAAGTTTCCCACATCACGTAAAATTCCTACTTATATGGTAAGAATATATTCTTGTCATAAATCTCAAAATTATCCCAGAATTCTCGATTGCAAATCCTTACAGTGGAGAAGTAAAGATTCCCGCCAAAAAATCAGATTTGAAACTAAGAGAAGGGTGGTGGTTGCCCCTATCCAAAGTTTGGGTACTTTTATCCATTTTGATGGGGGCCTTTAGTAAATTTTTCGGGTGCCTTTAACACTTTTTCGAGCCAATATTTCCAATAATGTTTATTTCCCAAAAAATACCTACAAACACATAAAATAACACAATTAGTATACAATCGAGCACTATCAATATAAAGAATTGAGACAAATCAGACACAAAAATGTATCTATCACTACGCACCGAGGCTGAAAAAATTTATTGATTTGGTGTGGCAGGGCTTCGCGCCGCCCCGTTGGTCAAATGCTTTTGAACATCTTCAAAAAATTCTTGATTAATATGATTATTTTTATGGGTAGGAAATTTTGATATCCTTTGATAATCCTACTATAGTGTATGTGTACAGTTAAAAAGACTTAGATAGCGCGAAAGTACGAATGAAATTTTAAGTTATATGCCAAAGAATTTTTTGTTAGAAATGCTTAAACCACATTGGAATATCAATTCGAGATGCATATATATATTCCATACACCCTTGACAATGACAACTAAAAGCATTAACCAAACTTTTATACATTGATATACTCAAAATTTTGTTTGAATTGTAGTCAAGATGGAAAAATTATTCAAACGTTGCTAAATGACCAATCACCAGGCATGAGAATTACAAAAGACCTAATTTATTTAAATTGTCTGTGCATGGTCTAAATTGACATGAGAAACAAAAAACACGCTTAAATACTACTCAGAGAGTCCAGGTTTTTACCGTAGGTACCATCCTACTGAAATGGGCTTTGGGCCCACACCTGTCCACGTACCGTAGGTACACTAATGCATACAGATACGTAAACTTTCCATTCACCAAATAACCATACGTCCCTAATTAAGGAATTCATGATGGTCATCCCTTTTTAAGGATTTCATCAATCTTCAATAATTTTTCCTTTGGATCCCGAAGGAAACCGCTCGACCACTTTACTACGAGAATGAGCTTTCCATTTTTCTATTTTTAGAAGGTTTTTGTAGAGCTCAGTTTTTTTGAATCATATTTACATTTTTCAAGTTGATAAGGGCTTTGTGCTCATGTCAAGATTACCAACGCTCTCACTCCTTATCATTAGAACCGTGCAACCATTTTAGAAAACTCATGTTAGTACACTCATTAATCTCAATTTCAGGGACATGTGCAAGCATTTTTGCCACACAATAGCAGTTTTATAATTTCCTTTTTCAATATTTGATACGCTGTAATCAAACATGGGTCTCTTCTTATTATGACCCAATATGATCAGTAGCAAATATATACGACAAAGCACTACAGAGTCATATGGGACAACTACAAAATAAATATATGATTAGAACCCATATGAAGAATACTTAGTCGACAAATAGAAATTCATATGACACACAAATTATTGAAACAAAATTTAGACCAAAAAAATAACTGAAATAACTAACCAATTTTGAGGATGATAGAGGGGTATCCCTGAGTAAGGA
Organism: Papaver californicum; assembly: GCA_023531435.1. NCBI lineage: Eukaryota > Viridiplantae > Streptophyta > Magnoliopsida > Ranunculales > Papaveraceae > Papaver > Papaver californicum. Next base: position 145,209 of record JAJJMC010029982.1, read on the forward strand.
ATCCATTAATTCAGTGAAAATCATTCAAAAGATTTATGTGCATTATCAGTGATTAGATATCAGGACATTTAATATATATATAGAGAGAGAAAGTCTAAAATAACCAAATATAGATTTGTGTGCAGCCAACTGTTTGTCTTTATTATGAAATTGACGACAACTTTGTTAATAAATAAAGATATGAAAGTATTTTAAGCCTTACCAAAACGCACAAAAGGCTGCTGAAGTAAAAATGTACCATCCTCAACATTTTCGATGGTTTAAAAATGCTTTGATGCGCCATAACAATATAAGTTATCTGTTGAATATGGTTTGATTACTTAAGTTTGAAGAACAATTAAAACAACTCACCTGCAAAAGTCATCTTTCACCATTTTTGGTATGGTTTCTTTTGTTGAGATGCTAATAACGCACCACAAAAATAAAGATCAATTTATCATCTAAAAAATTGAAAATTTTAAATACATATAGATTATAAAGGATTGCAGGACACTTGGCTTTGCGGCGTCATCTGCTTTGACATCATTATTCTGCATAATAGAAAAAAAGTAAATGATGTACATACTTTTTACCTGCTAACAAAAAGTAAATGATGTACATACTTTTTGCCTACTAACCATACATTAATAAGAGTACATACTCATTAATAAAATACAACTCTACTGAAAATTAAGTGGCAGAGAAGGTCTCATGTGTTAAAACATGATTTACAACCTATCATACACCTGCTAAAACTTACAACAAAACAAAAAATCTATCGGGTGTGTCCTTCCTACCCACAATCTCTCATTTTCAGATTATGGACATGTGAACTACAATAACCATTATGAGCAAATAATCTCAATGAACTAAACATTTGTGTAAACTTATATCATACTGAGAACAATATTACAAATCAAATAACAACAAACGATACAATGACTACTTTTCCTATACATAATAAGAAAATGAAGAGAACAAAATAAACAAACTTACATCGCATCTTCATAAGCTAAACCCCTCTACTGCACACCATTGTTTTCTTCCTTGAATTCCAAACCCCTCTACTGCACACCATTGTTTTCTTCCTTGAATTCCTTCACTTAACTGCTAATAAAAATGGCTTCACCAAATTAGTTACCTGCTCCCAACATAATTGTTTGTATGCATCTCCTCAAACCTATAGAAAATAACCAATGTCAACTTCCAAAAGAATGTGAAAAATTCACCCATAAATAATCATGCTTAACCCATTTTAATATAGAAATTCCGGAATTTCTCCCACACCTGAAACACGTAGATAGTGCAAATGCATCAACTATAAAAATCATGCTTACCCTATTTCAATAACACTGGAAAGTCCGGAAGTTTCAAGCTGGATATCGTGAAGGGATTGTGGAAGAGCGATTTCAGACTTTTTGGCATGAGCAACCACCCATCTTTTGAAAAACGAATTCTATAACTTTTTCATATCTCCGGGATGTTCATGAGGACTATTATGAAATGGGTTTACGAAGCTGAAGATGAAATCATACTTACAAAAAACCAGCCATGGGGATAAATCTGTGGTCTGGATAGTTCCAGAAGAAGATGATGATCTTTTGAGATTCATTATCACAAGGTATTTTACTCACAACGATGCATATTATCAAGAAAAGAGAACCACATTCACCATCTTCGCATGCACTATGAGAAAAAAGAAGCGAACAAGTGTTACATCAGTGATTTTCGCATAATCATACCTACAATTGGTTCTGTTGAGAATGTGGCAGAGAAGAGGAAAAGGAAGAGAAAAATAATAATGAAGAATGACCTCTCTATGCCGCTAGGGTGGAAAATGATAACCTTGTTATGGAGCGTTTTTATTATTGAGTTCTTCAAACTCCGTCTCCACACTATTGATTTAATATGTAGAAAATTCCAAAGGTTGGTTGGTAGTTATTCAATCCCGAAAAAAAAAATAGCAGCTACAATCAACAAAGTAGTAGAACAAAAGAAATGGATTTGTCAGGAAATTCGTCAACCAAGTCAATGCAACGTACGGTCAGTCACCTATTGCAATGAGATGAATATTATGACTTGCATCCTATCCGAAACAGGATACATTGTAAATACCAAATAAAGTAAATAGTTTCAGGAATTTTCATATTAGAAATTGACTATGCTCCAGCCGTATGGTGGATCAAGATGACATTAAACATACACTTCACGTAATAGTTTGTGAGTTGCAGTCATAAACTGAGTGTATGTATTCAGTTTTTCTGTCGGATTCTAAGTTGTTTACCCTTGCAATGGGAAACCAAGGGATTAAAACTGTTATTGGGAAATAACAGGAAGTTATTCTTATAGCAAATTTTGGGGACACAAAAGAAGTTACATAATGGACCAAAACAACGGGAGGGTAAGCATGAGATAAATTACAAAATTCATTATATATTTGGGAACTGAAGATCATGTTCTGTCCATACCCATAAAATAGATTATAGAGATAGACATACAAGAAAATGATTCGATATTAGGGGTACCTTGAGTAGGGATGTTACTGCAATGGTGTCATTTTAAATCCATATTCACAACTTCAAATTTCATTGAATTATGAATACATGGAATTCAATGTTTGATAAGTCATGAACTCCTGAGAGAACCCACGAACAAATAGTAGCAAATGATATTTATTTTTTTGACTTTAACCTGGATGAATTTAGGTAACACTGGCAACATATAATACATCCCTTTTGGGGGCAGCATGGGATGGTGTCATGTCACTCACTCCTGAGAGAACCCGCGAACACGTAGCATTATTTTTTTTCTTACTGATTCGGAATTTTGTCTGCAACTCACCCTAAATATTACTGCGTTCTTTTTGGTAATCTTAACTTTTCTCTAAAAGAGTTTGGCTGGGTACATCAAACATTGCACATACTAAGGAATGAAGAAATGAGATTTCTTAAATTCACAAAATGAAAAAATGATCAAGATAAGAAAGAAAGGGGGATTACCTGTGTAGTTGTTGTTGGTATCACCACTGTGACCAATCAATACAGGGAAAAAGAGCCACCAGATTAAAATGAGAGACACAGCTTTATACAAATGTCTTGTTTTAGTTGTTCTTTTTCTAGCGTGAGAGAAATCGAAAGACCAAAATCATTTCCGATATCATACTTGTCGACCATAATCTACAAAAAAAGTATAAGAAATAATCAGGACAGTAAGACACCATTGTCCTTCCGAAATTATTAAGATGGTAATCACTTAGTTCCAGCATTTGGCAGAGGTTGGAAACAATGTTGAGGTAAGCTACTGGATTAGACTGCTTACTATAAGTGAGCTCAACAACAAATTGTGAATCTTCAGGGCCATAACCAAGATATGTCACGTTTCTGCAACAACTTCAACCCAGACACTCCGTGTAGAATCTGAAACCACAACATATAATTTCCCTATGAATAATCTACTACAGCTAATACACATGCAGTAGGAGATGTATCAGCCGAAGAAACGTACTTTATGGTCTTGTCCAGGTCTCCAACACGATAGACAACGTGAAGCATTCGCCGTTTGTTCTTTTTTACCCACTCTAAGTCATCTTCCTGGCTAGTAGCGGTACTTATTTGAGCTATATTACCTGTTTCCCTGCCTCTACGCTATTTCCCTTCGTCCTGAACCCCTTTGGTGATTTTACATTAAACAACTATGATTGTGGGATGGCTGGAAAACCAAAACATGCATTAGAAGATGACATCAGACGTATGACCCTAAGACCAAAGTTACTCATGTAATCAAATTCCATTCTGTTTTATTAGCTTAGAACCACATCTGCAACCGGCCAATGAAAACAACGCAAAAAAAGCAATGGCACTTCAGTGAAGAATGAGCAAGAAAATGGAAGAGCAATACCATTAAATTTAGAAGATATCTAGCCTCAATAATCATGTTTGCAGGGAAAAAAATGAAAAAGAAAAAAGAAATCACACATGTTGTTCTAATAATGTTCTAGCTTTACCAAAAAAATTTGACATCCAAATAAGACTCCAGATTAACCTTGATAGCGGACAACATTAATTGTTACTTCCCTTTCATAGAATTTGTTTGGTGTAGTTTATTACTTAACCTATAAACCTTCAAACTTGTATCAATTAATCTAAATGATTCCTGGAGCTACTATGTGACTGTACAACTTTACCTTCCAAGCTCTACGTCCAAAAGTTCAGTAAGTCAAAAGCAAAGCCGCAAAGCCTAAAAGGAAATCAAAACCCACAAATATCTTTTCTATGCAAAACCAGGGCTAAGTGATAATATCTACAATTATTATCCCTCAATGCCGTTGATGAAACTCCTAAATACTCCATCAAATTTCCATGAAATTGGATCATAAAAACAACAATGTAATAATGAAAACCTGAAACTCACCTTTTTAGGAACTTGAATTACCTCCCTAAAACTCCCCACAGGTTTGTTGCTACTAATTTCCATTGGCCTTCATTCATTAAAAAAGCAGAAAAAAATATCAACCACTGAAATTTATTGCAACACAACCAGAAGCGCGCATTAAATATGTAACATGCCCAATTTTAATAATAATTAGGGTAAATCAGTCATATCAATATAACACAAAAAATAGAAACATGTTATGGATAAAAAATATATGCTAATAAACTTTCATAAACCTGATTCGACCACCTAATTTCAGAAAAATCCCCAATTTCAGTAAACCCTAATTATATAAACACTAATTTATTAACAGAAACATGAATTAGGGTTCTTCAATTATGAACCATATTTCATTGAAAGTACAGGAAAAAAAAAACAAATTGCACGAACCCTACCAAAAATTCATTTATCAAAACCAAATTTAAATGAGAAATTTCAGCAAACAATGCAAAATAGAAATGAGTTTCAGTACTTACGGATTTTGATGACCTCTAGCTTCGATTCTTCTTAAATTGTTCTTCGATTTCGATTTAGTAGATCTTTTTCGTTTTTCTTTATCTTCACAAACAAACAAAAAAAAAAAAACCTAAGTAACAATCACACGAAAAGTCACCATGAAGAGATTTCTTGTTTTTTTTCGTCAAAATATAAAATCTTTGAATCATTCACTCAAGGTTGTCTGGTTCTTTTAATTTTTTTGTTTCTGAAATGGGGAATGAGATAAACACGATATACCCTAAGAAGGAGATGAACACACGCGGATGATCTTATTAATTTCTAGATTTATTGGATAAAATATATTGATCGAGAAAGGTAAATATAAATAAAAATCTATTTTTAAATTAAGATCTTGATATAACTTTAGCTCAAACATGAAAATTAATAAGACTATTTTAAAGATTTTTGTATAAAACATCAATATTATCTAAAATACAAATATATATCGTGTTAACGAATATTCTCGTTTATTTTTTTATTTTTTTCCATGTTTATCGACTCTAAACGTGGTGTAAGAATCTTACACCACGTTTACAAGATTTTTTCAAGATTGTTTAACGTGGTGTAAGATTCTTTTATAAAATGTCAACCAACCATGAGCAAGGGTTTCGTCGACCAACCATCACAGAGGGAAGGTGAACGCTACCTCTTAACGTGGATCAAGAGATCGAATTGATTTCATAAAAATTCAACGGATCGATTCCCCCTCGCTTCAATGAACCCATTTTCATAGACAAGTGGTGGAAATGCCACGAAATGTAAGTGGACTAACTTGTTTTTCATCCAACCAGAAATCGGGGTTTCTTTGACCGCCCAATGGGAGGGGTGGTTAGCGCAACTCTCAATGTGGAGTGAGGGATGAATTGGATTGTTTAGTTTCATAAAAATTCAACAACCACGAAATGTAAGGGGAAGTCAGGGTTTCGTTGACCGCTCAGGAGGTTAGCGTAACTCTTAACATGGAGTGAGGGATGAATTGGAGTGTTTAGGGTGTTGATGATTTCAGTGATAAGGGAGAAATCATTTTCTCATACCAAAAATTATTTACTTTTTAGTGTTGACTTTGGTCTGTCTTTGAAAAGTCATTAGTTATTTTTTAAAAGAGAAACATATATTTTAATTTATTGTTGGTTTTATGAGTGATGAATAGGTAACAGGATGGAAAATCAGGGGGGAAATGAATTAGTCAAGGTATTACCCAATTGTACCTTGATATGAAACAATAATGAGTTGTTGGTTGTACATGGAACTCATCCATTAGGCTAACCACTATGGTTCTTCAATTCAAGATTCAAGATAGAAAAACTGTCACCTATTTAGTTGATTCAAGCAAGTGTTCAAGGATTTGCTTGAACGTGAACTTGAATCAACTTTGTTACGCCCAAATCTAACGACTCATCTTTTTGCGCCAAACCATTAGGCGCAGTGCGGCAAACCATTTGGCACATTTGACTTGAATCTTGAATCACCGTAGTGGATAGTAGTTGATTCAATCTGACGTGGCAGGGAAGTTGAATCTTAAATCACCATAGTGGTTAGCCTTAAAAGGTAAGGCTGCTCATTGGTGTTTTACTCGTCTCGAAGTGATATGCGTAAGAAAACCAAAATCTCGAAGTCATACAATTGCCTAGTTGCTACTCATCTCAGTTCTAGAATAATGTGAATTATTAATGAGTTGTTGTCTTACTCAGGGTCTAGATACCCAACAACCCCTTACATTAGACATGACACGTGGGGAGCTCCATCAAATTCAAGTTTTTAGAGACCAAAATCTGATACTTCAACATTCATATGTTTTTCAGGAAGAATGTTGTTTCTTTTCACATCCCTAAGGATGACTGATAGAACACATCTAATATAAACATATTCTCCTTATTCAAAACCACATGACCAAAAAAAAAGAAATGCATAAATTGTAAGTAAGACCCAGTAAATTTATTGGAGACCAATGAATCATACCACAGGTACTAACTACTCAAAACCCCAAGCAATACCTCGAAGATAGGGATTCTCAAAAATAGATATTTGTCGGCATAACATTTCGTCTCGAATATGGACTGAAGTGTTTAATGGTATTTGTAATACGTGCAGATTGGAATATTTGTATTGTATTTGTTCGTTAACTGGTATTCAATGAGAACATCATTCTTCCCTAATTCTGATATAAACACGGTATGAAATCAGCATAATATGAAGTGTTTTAATTTGCAAATAAGTATGATACATTCGACTTAAATTCTATATATTTTTAATTAACTGATTTGTAAAAGTCGATGACATTTTAAATTATGACACATCCGAATTAAATTATATATATTTTTAATTAACTGATTTGTAAAAGTCGATGATATTTTAAATTAAATTATATTAAATTCGTGTGTATTATGCTAATGTGAAAATAAAACGAAATCAGATAGTAATATTTTATTTTTTGGCGTAAATAAGTTGGAAAACCAAAAGAATATATTTATTTCTATGATAGAAGATGCAACACCTCTTAGTTTCTTTCATATGAAATTTTTCTTACATTATAACCAATTGCATGAGTAAAACAGAAAAAAAACAATCGGTATTAAATTTACATATTTTGAAACTAAATTTTTTTTTCTTCAAAACTTTAAAAAGCGAAATTAAAAAATAATAGTGAAACTTTACAATCTGTTAGAAAAATTTCCATTATGTTCCCAAATTCCTGGATGCACTTCAGATATCAAGTGTTTTAAATGCACACATCTGCAAAGCATAGATGATAACTTAACAGTTTTGTTCGGGCCTGTTCCCACCTGTTTATAAATCAGAAAAATGTGAGTTGTATCTTAACCGTGTGTCCCCATTCAAACATGTGTTTTCCCCTGCCCTTCGAATTTTTCCAGAAATTCTTAATAAAAAAACCTTATAGGTTACCAAATCAATGATTACTGGTGGTTTCTAAGTTGGATTAAAGGCGGCAATGCATAAACAACATGAAAATTTTACAAACTTTCTCGTTAACAATTTGCACCGTATATGAAAAAAAAAGACTCATTCGATCAAACTTTCCCGTTAACCACCCAGTTTTTATTTTTTCAGAAATCCTTAATAAAAAAACATATAGGTTACCAAATCAACGATTAGTGGTGGTTTCTAAGTTGTATCTTCACTATCAGCTTTTATATTCTAGATGTGCCAAAATAAAAATCATCTTAAAAAATATAAGTATTATCTTATTTTGAGCTGCACTAATAATCAACTCAATGAAAGAAATTTTCAACATCGAACTCGGGGTCGTATGTCATACCTTCCGTTGGAATTTTCCGTAATATATTACCAATCTCTTTGCACCAAAACAACAATTGAAAGACAAAGAGACATGTTGGTAAGAATGTTAAGCAATATATTACCAATCTCTTTGCATATGTGGATTTAACCCTGACAATAACACCTCATATCTATTCCCATAGCTGTGTTCTAATATTTCCCCGACTTTAAAAATATTTTCTTTTAACGATCGAACATTGAACATTAACCCTGCACCAAACTAACATCGTACCAAACATAAACAAAAAATTTAATGCACAGACTAATAAAAAGTACATAACTATATTATATAATTCAAACATAAGCATTGCTACGATAAAATCATACAAAACAATAATACTTTTTAAATATACTGATCCAATTCATTTTAGCTCCTATCAAGACGCTTGCCCACCTAATTTCTCCAAAATTATTTTCGGTTGATACATCAGATACCTTCAAAATAAGTAAATCTAACGTCAGCAATCACATACCACACTTGAGTTTCTAGAATCACATAGTTTGACAATCCCCATTATCTGTATCAACTCTAACAAAACTCTTCATAGCAACGAACCTCAACATTCCGAAGTTGGGACAAATTCGCTAAGCTCAAATGATCATCGGAAGCATGTGCATCCAACACCATAAACATCGGTGTATACTTAAATGTAGATAATCATGCACGTCACTTGGAAAGCCATGGTAGATTTGTTTCTGGTAATCATTCAATCACTGCAAATTCCGACGTAAGAAAAAATCCACAAAAGACAAAGGACAGTCGCATATTAATCTTACTCCAAACTGACATCGCTCCAAACAAAATTAATGTGCAAATAATCATTAGCCCACTTACATTTCTAATTTTCTACATGTTCCCTCTTATAACTGCAAATAATGATAGATTGGGTATTAGACTTAGGTTCTGGATGGCCAATTCTGGCAAACAAAATCCCAAACTTTACAACTATCCTGCATTTACAACATGATAAAATCCAAAATAAATAAAAAGAATATAAAAAACAACCAAACAGAGTTATTAATTGGAACTAAACTTGATCCAACGACTAAGTATATACTCCAATATGCATGTGAAAAAATATATATAACACGAAGTATTACGTATAATATATATATATACCTGCACTCCATGAAGTTGGTGGAACTTCCCACCCATGGTCATTTATATCAGTAGGGGCCTCGTCCAAGAATATTTCTACCACCATCATAAACAACTTGTGAAACTAATTCCATCAAACCTCTTTGTCCACTTTCATATACCCGATCAATGATTCTTAATACCTACAATTAAATGGGTAGTAATGCATTTCAACTTTTCAATAAGAACCCAATTACCAAAGAAAAATAAAGATTATTTCACTCTATGACACATATATCTCATCATCACAACACCATGTATTTTCAAATTGAGTCTTAAAATGGTTTACATACTATATAAACCCATAAAGTTATAAAGTTGTAAATTGCAGTGTCCTTACTGGAGCAATGGAGGTTGTTAACCTTGCAGAATTTATGCCCAAATGCAATTATATAAACAACCAAGAAGAAAAAGGAATTGTCGGAAAAACACATTAAGGCAAAAAAGAATGCATAAATAATATTGGGTCACTCATCTTCTTCTCATTCCTATGCTAAGGTAATCATACGATATTACAAAGAGAAAATAAAAAAATTTACAAATTATAAATAGAAAATAGAAAATCACTTATTAACTAAAGATTAGTAAAGCGGAGAGAACCTAAAGGATGAAGGTGAAGCTTTTAAAAAGTTTAGTACAAATTTTTTCACAATCAATGCATTAATGGTACTACTGCCAACATTTGTCATGACGCTCAGGTAATCATTTATCTAAGGTATTTTGTCTCCCTAAACGTTTGTGCTAATGGGTTTGCATGTCCTAAATATATATGTTTGGGCAAAAACGTATCCATATTCACCGCAAACAATCTCGATGATGTTGATGAACCTACAAAACACAAAAAAGAGGTTCTGATGCCTAAGTCAGTAATTGTTTTCTGCAGGAGTTTTCAGAACTAGATACCGTACCTCTTAGGGTAGGTGCTTTATGTTTATAAAGTTGAGCAGACTTGTCTGCCAAATAATCTAGAATGTTCCAGAACCTTCTTCTAGGGTTTTGGAAGTAGGTTGACAGGAATGGGCCGGTAAAAATGGGCTAACACATACGATTGTCGGGCATGGGCCCATGGACTAGGAAGTTGCAAGCAAAACTGGTATGATCGATGTTGCCGAGGTACCGTATAACGTTGTAATTAGTCCATATTAATATCAAAATATTAGGGTACACACATCGCCCCCTCTTAATTTCCAACTTGTTACGGGATTATGAAGTTCGGATTCCTCTTGAACTGTGTAAGTTCGGATTCCCCTTGAGTTGTGTTCGTTGTGGTGCTACGTAACTCGCCTCCGAAAGTGATCTTTGGAGTGTTATGCAGATTGCTCCCGCAGTTTGCAGAGATATTTACAAAACTGTCCCCATTTATTGTTCAAGTACTATGAGCCACTCTCCCCCATTAGTTATAACTATATTACCTTGCCCGTAGTACGGTCCACAGAGGACCTAATGTTGCTTTGACTAGTGGTATCAACACTTGTGTTGCGCTGTGTCTCTTATATATGGATAGGCAACTTATAGCCCATTCACGCGTTTATTGGGTCCTCCCAACACAGGTCCACTTAACTTCCACGAATACTTCTTATGTGCACCACTCAATCTATGTTACTATGTACGAGGTGAAATCCTTAAAATTTAGGTTTCACCTTCTTCTCTTGATATCGCAGGAAATGAAGGAAGACATTCGCTGTTGACACCAAATCTCCCGTCGTTGGAAATGATTTCTGCCATCGAGACGAACAGGAACTATCACGTTGGATTTCTGCTGCTGTTCCAGGTACGAAAATCTCCTGGAACAATGACTTGAATTTTGGTCGCTTTGAATTCCAAGATCCGAATTCCGTAGAGTTGAAAATGATGTTGCGTTTGCACTTCTATAGCTATGGTCATCTTTCTCTCGAACTGCTGGTACACTAATCAACGAACGACTCGTATACACGATCTTCGAACTTTTCTCTAAATTGTCTGCATACTCGATCTTGCTCGCATAGTCGATCTTCGAGCTTTTTGCATAGTCGATCCTATGCCAATGGACAATTTCTTTACACATTAGCGGCATGCTGCCTTATGTATTAGCAATCGAACTTAATAACTTGTTGAATCTTGTAGTTATTGTTGAGCTGCAGACCTCGGACTTGTTGATGTGATCAATTTATATGATTCACAAACTCTGCATTGAATCATTTGTAATTCAGGTGCATAGTTCTGCACTTGTTTATGGACTATCGGCTATGTTCCCACGGGAATTCCCTTAACTCGGAGTGAAAGAATTGGAGATACTGACTTCTCCAACATTATGCTTGATAATGGCTTGCCTGAATCTGCCACAACTGCCTCGTCTGCACTCCCAAATGGTATGTGACTCCTTGTATCTTGTTAACTTTTAACATTTCCAGTAGTCCCATTTATTGGATACAGCCTGTTCTGTCATTATATTACTGACCATTATCCTGCATTTTACTGTTGTTTATGACTCGTGTGATTTTTAATTGGGGCTTTGTTGATGGAAATGTACGCTCTCGAGAAGCCGTTCTGGACGCCCCCAATGCTTAGGATGACCAGGGTGGTGCAGACACAACATTTATCACCAAAGACTCTCCATCACTACCGAACTCCGAATTCGGCCATACACTGCAAACAAAAAACAGGAGAAAGCTTTCTGACTTTCCTCTCTCGCCTTGTTTAAGAAACAAATTTGTTCTGGCTCGTTGAAGGACCCGTATGTGAACTCAGGCCATGGGTATAAAGGTAATGATCACAAAAAGGACTGCAAGCGGAAGACGAGCATCTGGCTGTAAATAGACCATTTTCTAATCATGTAGATAGCACCATCATTCTATCTTGGCGACCACCAGCACGAAAATCTGGCCCTTAATGTGGTTTCCAGGACTTCCTCCAGCTTACATGGAGGAGAATTTCAACCAGGTAAATCACAAGTCTCGATCTCTTTGCATTGCACTGTATAACTGCATTATAACTGACGACACCGATATCATACATGCTTGCGTCTTCCCATTACAATCTGGAATTCTCCATGCTTATAGTGCTACTCATCGCAGCCATCTTCTTAGAATGGAATAGTACATACTCGATCAAAACCGCTACTTGGAAGGGGATGGTACATTCACGTAAGTAGTTGCTATAGTTAATGCTTTCATGAAGTGATACTGAAACTGAATGTATTACGCAAATATAAATATGTGTATACGTATACGGATAAGTCTGTTTTCCTTTCTTGTCTTTTTTTTTTCTTTTTATATATGCTTGCAGTTAATGAGCTCCATCTCATTCTTGAACATCTCAAACTCTCACTGTACTTCATGGACGGATCATGAACTCAGTGTGGGGAAGAAACTCTTGCACTCAGAACCAAGGTCGATGAGCTAAAGAATGCCGCCAAAGACCAGGGAGATGAAATATCTTGCGATAAGAAGGTCATCCATTCTTGTCGTAAGGATTTAAATGTCGCCTCACTCAAGTGCAGTGAGTCTAGACAAAGGACCTCTGAACTTGAGTTGCTTCTTCTTACTCGATCGGTGGAGCTTTCTCTTGTTCGCGAGGAGCTACAGGTTTGTAAGTCACGAGCAAGTAATTTGGATCGAATCAAGGATTTATTTCTGCAGCTTTTGGTGGCACCAACACGCTCCCCTCGATGCCATAGGCAGTGGTTGTTCCAAACTTACTTTTAGAAGGCTAATAATCATTCTGACCTCGACTGCACATTTTGTTTAACACCGAAACACCTGTTTAACCTCCTATTTTGAATTCTGAATTTGTAGTCAGGAGTGAACTTGATATAGAGGGGTCATTTGGTGTGTAGCTATTCCCAGATTATCTTTTTATTTTTGCTGAAGGGGTTAAATGAATATCTGCCATATATGTAATGGGTAGCTCGCCACGGTATTCCTTTATGTTTCCTCTTTCTATGTCCAATTTAAATTTCTCTATGATCAGGTCTTCGTCAGTGATATGTATGCTTGCAACTGGAACTTGCTGAATATATGAGAATGCTACTTTCTCTGCCTCAAACCAATATGAAGTTCTATAAGACAAGTAGCCAGTTCTTCCCGTACTCATTATAGTGTGGCGCTCCCAGTCCCACTACCATACATGAGTAAAAAACAATGCAAGTACTCGTTTATGCTAGTAATTTTTCTTGCTCATGTGTTCTCGATGCTTGCTTCAGTATAATACTTTTATGCTTGCTTCTCAAGTGACACTTTTAGACAAGGAACAATTTAACGATCTTGGTGGTAATGATTGCGTAAATGACCAGCTTGGTTGCATTGTGAGGTAAGGAATTGAACTTTGTTTCCCTAACTCTGAAATTACCTCTTTATGACTTCTTTTCGGGGACTTGTAAATGAGGAGATGGTGTGTTCCTGATAGAGGTTGAACTACCAATTTAAGTGCGCTGCTTTTTCTCTGTTGGTGCTGTACTTGACCGGTAATACGAACTCAAAAAATGGTTCAATAATCAGTAGCCATAGAGTTTTCGTAGCTTCTTTAAAATTCAAGCCATTGCCAACGTAGTCCGTGTTCGAGATTTGACAGTAAATCTCGATTCTCAATATTTTTACTGCATAGAGTTCCTTTCGAAACTATGCCTTCGTAAACCGATATTAATCCTTGTAAATTTGAGGGCCACCAAAAACTAATTAGGGGCTACTAATAAAATAAAATAAGATCATCTTGAAGTAATCTTAATACATCCCTTATTTATATAATTTCTATAGTGGCTAATCTACCCTTGTTTAATTAGTATTAATTTTGATTAATTAGTTGATTAATTTGATTATTAGAAAATTATTTGAGTTAGTTTTGGATTAGAAATCGAGAGTGTTTTAGATCGATTTTTCGAGTAATAGTTTTTCACAATCGGTAGTATCGTGATTTATTTTCATTCTGATTGTACAATCGGTAGTTTAATGGAGTACTTAAACTACCGATTATAACAATCGCCCCAAATTGAATTTCTCAAAACCTTCCAAAATCGATAACTCTTCATCTTTCACAATTGGTAGGAATTGAAAATTTATATCTACCGATTGTAGACATATAATGAATTAAACTTTTAAATTTTTAACTTTGTAATCGGTAGTTTAAAGATCAATTTTATCTACCGATTATAATGGTTTTGTTGTCCAGGACTTTTATTGCAACAATCGGTAGTTAGTGAACATAAATAACTATCGATTATGGATAATCGGTAGCACGAGAAATAAATAACTACCGATTGTTCGTAATCGGTAGTTTAGAAACATAGTTATCTACCGAATATGTCGATTTTACTTAACATCTAACTTCGTAATACTATTTCAACATCCGGAGAAAAACTTGTTCAAATAAACTTACTACATATTTTTCATTAAACATGTTTTAAAAAAACTAAAAACATCCGAATTAAACGAAACAAAACACATCATAGAAGTTCAAACTGACCAATCTCATTGATCTCATTAAATTCTCCCACTCTTTGTTACTCTGGACTTAGTCCTAGTTTCAACCGGTTTCTTCTTCTTCTTCTCGTCCCCCTTAGGATCATCCCGAAGTGGACCTATGTACTCTCCAGCTTCATTGTAGTTCTTAATTTTTTTATAAATCATTTCATTGAATCGAAAAGGCATACATCGCGTAACATTAAAGGAAATGAAATATAATAAATCAGTAGATTACACTTAAACACTTAAGCAAACCTATTAACAAACCTTCAACGGGTCGTATGACGACCGGGACGACGTTCTTCACTTCTTCGGAGAATAATCAACACAAAAGGATTGTATTCTTCCATCACCCTTAGGATCTCGAAATGAGGTTTGTACCTGAAATCTGAACGTTTCCATCTTCTCCATTCCTCCAGAGATCTGGTAACAACTTCATCATCAGTTTCATTCATAATTCTTCTTTCATTCACCTTAGCGGTTAAAGAAGAAAATTCTAGTACTTCCCTTATGATTTCCATATATCGACAAAAAAGGCCTGCTCTGTTCCGGTTGTTGGGGTTACCGGTTTCGTTACAAAAGTTAGCATGGGTATGTTCTAACCATTGCATGCTCATTGAACCATTCATCCGACGTTCATGACCCCTTGCTGGATAATGTAATACTATGTTTCGGCATAGGGATAAATCTTCTTCTAGGGTAAAATTCTCTGCATTAAGCCTAAAATTTTCGTAACCCGGCATTACATGAAAACAAGAGATTCAAAATTTTCTCTGAAATGTAAAAGATGTGGATTTGAAATGGGAATGATAGATATAAATTCATTTATTTATAGGTGTATCAGAATACAAATTATAGTCGTTGATCAACGGTAACAATTCAGAACGGTAACAAAACGGCAACAAAATTGGAATTCAATTTTTTTTTGAAAAAATTCAACACTTTTTGTACAAGCACAATCGGTAGTTTTAAAAAATCTTAAACTACCGATTTTAATAAGTAGCCCCAAATTGGAAATCCAATTTTTTTTATAAAATTTCAACATTTTGTCTTGGTACAATCGGTAGTTTAAGAATTCCTAAAACTACCGATTATAATAAGTAGCCCCAAATTGGAAATCCAATTTTTTTGCAAAATTTCAACATTTTGTCTTGTACAACCGGTAGTTTAAGAATTCCTTAAACTACCGATTATGATAAGTAGCCCCAAATTGGAAATCCAAATTTTTTACAAAATTTCAACATTTTGTCTTGGTACAATCGGTAGTTTAAGAATTCCTTAAACTACCGATTATGATAAGTAGCCCCAAATTGGAAATCTAAATTTTTTAGAAAATTTTAACATTTTATCTTGGTACAATCAGTAGTTTAAGAATTCTTAAAACTACCGATTATAATAAGTAGTCCCAAATTGGAAATCCAATTTTTTTTGTAAGATTTCAACATTTTATCTTGGTACAATCGGTAGTTTTAAAAAATCTTAAACCATAAACGGTAATTCTTAAACTACCGATTACTGATGAATTTACTAAATCAGTAGTTTGTTCAAACTACCTAACTACCGATTGTACATGTAAAATTTGAAGAACATAACTTGCTAAAAATAAATCAAATGATAACTCAAACAAAGTACATATAATCATCTCAAATGTTATACCTTAAAACCGGAAATGTCAAACACTAAAATAATATCCTTCAATTTAACGATTACAATCTAATTCCTAACTTTTTTGGTTTTAGGAAGAGGAGCACGAGTAACAGAGGCTTCAGGTTCATTGGGTTGAGGAGCAGGGATATTCGCCCGAGAAGCAACACTCGTTGAACCGCGAGCACGTTTAGTCTTCTTAGAAGTTACATTCCTCGTCTCCGTCGTCGTCGTGACGGTATCTCCGAACTGGAGAGCATAAGCTTCGTTATCAAGGTTGTCAAGGAGGTCTTTATCTCCCCCATTGAGGCACGAACCTATCTTGTTCGACAGAAATGCAATCATCTTCTTTTGTTTTTATGCAATAACAATCAAACGATTATTATCTATAATATTGACCCGTAATACTAAAATCAAAAGGAAATAATATTACGTACCAGCCTTGCTAAGCCCGACGGGTTGTCTTTGATGATGGATCTATATTGGTTTACCCCGGTGCTCTTTCCTTTATCTTCACGGATCACTTTAAGATGAGAATGCTCCCGGTACAATACCATATAGGCTGAGGTTATCTCATCATCTCGGTTTACAGGTATCCTCTCGTTGATCATGTAATACATTCTGTTGTTCCAATCTTCAACAGATGGGTTGGGCGTGTAAACAACTTGGATCGTGTCCTTACCACAAACACTATTTGGAACGTCCAATTTGAACTTGCCGTGGATGTGAGGCCTAGGTTCTACTTGGACATAATCCATTTGACGTAGGACCCTAGAGGCATTGTAGATGACATATCATGTTGGATGCCACAAGGGTCCAAAGTACATGGCCAACTCAGACCTTCGAGGTATAGTACGATCAGCTAGCTCTTCGCTGTAGGGATCAAAACATACATCTGGGGCCGCCATGGAGTCTAGGTTCCTCCTCAAAGCAATCAACTCATGCTCCTTGAACCTTGAATGGTTGTCCGAAAAGATGTATTTTTTGCCTCGGGTTGTGCCTCTCTCCCAATCCGGCTTCTGTCTTGCCAACTCCAGGGAGGGAAAGTGATTGTAGATCCAAGCCTAATGAACATATAAAACCAAGTATGAGAAAATTGAAAGAGCAAAAGAAGAAAGAATAAATAGCAATCAAACCATCAATGGAGTTACTAAAATACCTGCAATAAGCCCACGTTCCCGACTATTTGGCTAGTCTCCTCCCGGGATGCCTTCCTCATCCCTTCCATAAAAAACGCAAGACAAGCAGTGCCTTACGAATAGTCTCTAACTTTGTGGATGGGATCCAAAAGTTGTAGCAGGTTGGCTTCAACCTGGTTGCCACTAGCATTTGGGAAAATTACACATCCAAAACGCACAGAAGATATGCAGTTGCTGCAGCTCTGACCTGGTCATCGCTGAACTCTGGGTTGGCCTTCTCTTTTTCAAAGGTGCCTCTGAACCTTTCCATCAGATGAACCATACTAAATTGCCTGGTTCTGTATTTAGCGCACCGGTCAAACTCTTCATTAGAGGTCTCTCGTTCCCAGCCAAAACACTTCTCGGTCAAAGCATAAAGCTAGTCCCAGCTTAACTGCTTCACATAATCAAACTTGACCGACGTACCATGGTCGGTCAGACCTAGAATCTGCACCATATCATCGGGAGTGATGGTCATCTCTCCCCACGACATGTGGAAAGTATCGGTCTCTGGATAATACCGCTTCATGAATGCCGATATCGACACACGATCGTGTTTTAACATGGAGTTTTCGGCAGCCGTAGATAGCCCCGAGCTCAGTGTAATTTCCTGGAACCGAGGACACTCATCCTTCAACGACCAGTCGTTCATCTTGTATGTTGCGGCAGTAGGTTTCAGTAGACGGACCACATTAGAATGGTCCTAATATACACGACGAATTAAAAATAATTAGAATAAAAGTTAACACTTTTACGAATAAGAAGACAATATGTTAAGAATGGTGTTTAATAATTATTACCTCGGTAGAGTAGATTTACTTGGCCCAAGAATCCTTGTAGCCAAACAATAGACGTCCTCCGTCTCTTGGGAGCCCGGGGATTTGACCTTGTCGGGGACCCTTAATCTTCAGAGAGTCGGGGACCTTGTGTCCTCGTCTCTTCCTTGGTTGTTTCTTTGTAACAGTTTCTTCTTCTTCTTGGGTAGCATTTGGTCCACCTCCTTCGAAGTGTTGAGCTTGAGGAACACTTGGTCCTCCTTCTTCATTTTGGCTAATGCTCTTTTGTCGTCTAGCACTAGCGGTAACCTTCTTACCGCCCTCACGACGAGGCCCCGATAGAATTAGATCGTTCCTTTGCTTAGTACGCTTTTCCCTTTTTTTATACAAGATAAAGAACAATTATTTCAATACATAATCGGTAGACAAAGTAAATAGAACTCAACATATTGTTAACAATCGGTAGGTAAAAAAACAATGTAACCACCGATTGTGTACAATCTATAGTATAAAAACAACTTAACTACCGATTATGCACAATCGGTAGCACGGGCTCTACACTAACTACCGCTTGTGTATAAAAAAAAATGGGAACACAAGTCTATGGACACACGCACAATCGGTAGTTACATAAAAAATTTAACTACCAATTATGTGTAATTTTGTATCCAGTAGAATAATCGGTAGTTTAGGTGTTAAAATAACTACCGATTATGATCGATGTTTTTGAGGTTCACTAAGTAGCACAATCGGAAGTTTAACACTAAACGAAACTACCGATTATCACTACTTTTGCATCCAGTAGAATAATCGGTAGTTTAGGTCTAAATCTAACTACCGATTGTGATGGGTGTTTTTGAGGTTCATTGAACACTCACAATCAGTAGTTTAAGCCTATCCTAAACTACCGATTATTACAAAAAATTTATATAGAAGAACAATCAGTTTTAACCTAAAGATAACTACCGATTGTGCATGATTTTCATGAGCAGTGAAGAACACTGCCACAATCGGTAGTTTAATACAACCATGAAACTACCGATTGTGCAATCTAACCTAAAAACCTTGGTATTTTAGCTAGTAATTCATGCGATTTAAGCAATATAAACACAAATTATGGTAAAGCCCTTACCTTATTGGAGCCATCAACTGCTGGAGAGGCAGATTTTCGTAATCGGACTCCGTTTCTACTTCATCCTCATCACGTTCATCGCGTTCATCGCTTTCTTCGTATTGTTCTTGAACAATTTCTCGATCTCTTATTATTTCGGAAAATGGCGGCCACTGTGTATTAGGAGGTTGACGACTTGTTTGCTTTTGTCGAGGCATCTTTAGATTGTAGTAACGGCGATGAATTGGTTTACGATTAATCGGTTGAAGATGAGAAGAAAATGGTGGAAAATCGATAGTTTTAAGTGTAATCGGTGGATTTGAAATTGGAGAGGAGAAGAAGAGAGTTGCATAATCGATAGTTTGAAATGAAAGTGTGAAATAGGTTTAGGTTTAGGTTTTATTAGTGATAGGTTTTTTGGTAATAATTTGATTACTCAAAGGTTTTATGGTAATTTTACATACCCTAGATTACCCCTTAACCACACCCATTGGATTGCTTTAAAAAAGTAGTTCTCAATTAGTTTTTGGTGGCCCTCAAATTCACCAGGATATTAATGCTGGCAAAAAATCCAGCTTAAAGAGTCTAGGTGTTGCCTTTTACTGAAGCAACAATTTTAGTCCCATGCTCGAATAATATATGCTTGTTATTATATTGTAAAGCTCAGACCTTCTGAGATGGAGCATGGATAGTATGTCTTCTGAAATTCCCAAGAATGTAGCGTTCAAGACATTGATCTCTTCAATGACCAGCTGAATAACTGTCTTGAACTCTTCAATGACCAGCTGAATAACAATGGTGACGCAACGATCCCCACTGTCTCCATTATAGTTGGTGTATGTAATATATGTTCCTTGCAAGTCATTGATAAGGAAATTACTGGTTCTTTGAATCTGTTGGCTGGAGTGTCGTTTGCCGTAGTGCGGTCTGATACAGCTGACAATTAGTTCCTTCGGTGGTTGTTCGCTGTAAGCTCGATACATTTGCTTATATATAGGAAGCAAAAATTAAATGTCTTAACATCATACCTTAGTAAAGTTTAGTACACGAGATACCAATAAATGGATATTCGAACACATTCTTGACAATTTTTCGGGTAGTCATCCGTTATGTTGGGGACAAAATGATATTTGCCCGAAATGACGTCATCAAGTCCGAAGCAATTTGGCCCGAAGCGACGTCATCGACCATGTTCCGATCCGGAAGTGACGTCACCGCGTCCCGCTCCTGAAGTGGCGTCATCATCACGTCCCGGTCCCGTTCCAACTGAAGCCCGATCTGTTCTGTCCCGACCCATCTTGTTCCGAACATGCTGTCCCGATAAAATCATTCCCGCAACGAAACTCAGGTCCGTAACATGGATCGAAACATGGATCGTACCAAGGTCCGAAGCATGGAACGCAAGTCAGGTCCGCAAGTCAGATCCCTATTCAGTCCCGCAAGCCAATCAGACCGTTTGAGGGAAAGCTAGATAAGAAGATAAGGTGTACAGGTGGACCCACATGGAGTTGCCACTTCACAATCACATTTGACACGTGTGGCATTCTTCAAATGCCATATCAAATGATGTTTACCTTAAAAAGAAAGGGAAGAAGGAGAGAGAGGGGACTGGCCTCTGCTCCGACTGAAACTTGATCCCACTGAAAAACAGAGCTCTAATGGAGCATCATGTATCTGTAACTCAAATTCATCAATAAAACTCTCTCAATTTCACTACCCGTGGATGTAGGCCATTAAGGGCTGAACCACGTTAAATGATTGTGTTCAATTTCTCTTCCTTTGGATGATTGCAATATTTGATTTTGGTTGTTTTGGGTTGATAAGAATTTCTGCCCAAACAATTTGGCGCTAGAAACATGGACTGAAGAAAAAGATTTATCTTACCTGTGTTGATGACGATGAAGAGAGGATGCTAAAATTTGGGCGACACCAAATTACTTCTGTGTCCATGGTCACTTCTATCACTAAGAAAAACGAGAGCTAACAGCTGCTTCACACATCAACGCTCACCCAATCCTGAACTTCTTCTTTCTTCTTTTCATAACAACCATCACTTCATCTTAAAGAGAAACCAATCTCAAATTGTGAATCGGAGGAGAAGAATCGACGAAATTTATCGTCAAAAGTTGCATCTGCAGAGAAAGCTAATCAACAAACAATCCAAAGCTAAGTTCAATC
>JAJJMC010029982.1:176873-220678 GCA_023531435.1 Papaver californicum
GCGTGCTTGGAGAAGGTAGCTGCAGTGATCATCATATTCAGATAGATTGTTGAGGTAAATAGTTTTTTTTGCCCAAACAATATCCTTACGGAACCCGTTGTTATGGTCACCTAGATTCGTCTCTCGAGCTAAGCTTAGAATGATACCTTACTGAAAGGTTCCTTCAATACTATTTCAATGAGACATTTCCAAAACCACTTGAATAAAACTTTAACTAACCATAACAACAACCAGAAAGATGTCCAGAAAGATTAGAGTTGCATACGAACCGACCCATCAAACCGAACTTGACATAACCGCGATTTATTTAACCGTAACCGACCGTTACGGCTTGATATACGATTTTAGAATTACATAACTGATAAACACATTTTTGTGTCTAATTTTTTCCTAATTCTCTGTATTATTAGTGCTCGATTTTATACTTATTATGTCATTTTATGCGTTTGTAGGTATTTTTGGGAAATAAACATTTGTGGAAAAATTAGCTTGAAAAGTGATAAAGGCACTTGAAAAATTACTAAAGGAACCCACAGAAAATGATAAAAGGCACCCAGTAGAATGATAAGGGCACCATTCTTTAATTCAATATTCAAAATGGCGGGAAACTATTTCTATACGGAAAGAATATTTCTGGTTTATTTGATTTCTTATTTTTAAGGGATTGAAACAAGTATTTGATATCCCAACATGACGCAGCAATAAAAAGATGTTGAAACATGTCAAATAGATAGTTTCTCGCCGTGAAACGTGGCTGAAAAACCCATCTGCAACCGGAGAATGAATTGGTTTCAGATTTGGATTAACTCGAGTTTTGATCTGTTTTGGGGAGTAGTTTTTAATCCTTATTGAATCAGGAGAAAATATTAGGTTTACAAAACCTATAATTAGCGCAACAAATCGAAGACATAGGGGGGGGGGGGCCCAACTCCCAAAACTTCAATTGATAAAAAAGAGAAATTCTATCGAAATTTGAGGGCCCTGTGGTGTAGAAAAAGATTGTATCAAGTCCAGAAAAGATTGAGAGAGGTTGGGTCAAGCTCAGGAAGCTAAACAGAAGAAGAAAATTCATTCCAGGAAAGTTCTGTGCTGCTGCTGCTGAAGAAGACGTGAAGAACAGAGAAAAGGCAACGATTTCTTCAAACATTTTGCAACGTTTATCTTCATCTGTAACGAGTTCTTCAACCGTTTTGTAATGTTTATCTTCAGTTGTAACGATTTATTCAACAATTTTGCAGCGTTTATCTTCAAGTTCACAACATTTATCTTCAAGCTTCATTGCAATAGTTAAATCTGTAACGCCTAGAAAACATTGCAGATTTCCTGTTTTATTATGTTTAGCTTCTTTTCTTCTTCTCAAACACTTTTAAGACATGTACCAATCTTTTGAGAGTGTTTGACATGAGGAGCTAGACCCTATTCCTGAGGCGACGGAAGAAACCATTTTCCGAATAATAAAGTTGTATATTTCTATTATATTGATTTTTTATAAATCTTTTATGATTATTTGCTTTGAATTAAATTTGAAAAAATGATTTTTATCAATTAGTTGTGTTTTCTTTTGATGGGTCATGCTTAGTTTAGAGCTATTGATGTCTCATACTTTTGATTTACAACTATTATTTTGAAAATACAACTTTGGCAATATTTTGAATCAATTGAATATATGAGTTGCAAGATAATTATTAATGCTAAATCACTTAAAAAATTGGCTAATGGTGGAATCCTTAGTCTCAGTTCTTTCCATAATCTCAATTCACCTTTAATTTGATCTTCTTTATTTTTAGTATTAAAAATTAGGTTTAAAAAATCAAATCTTCACAAGTCTGAGTATCGAATCTTTTACCACTATTTCTAAAACACATCAACAACCGTTGATGATGGTTCGGTTCACGGTTTTGGTGAGAAAGCCGACCGAACCCGCCCGTATAAACCGATTGATTATGGCCATTGATTATTCTTCTATAGTAGCAAACTGGTTAATATTTTCAAAAGCAATATTCTTTCTAACTAGCTTATCCAGCAACCCAGTTAAGTTCTTATTAAACTCATTTTGATTTCTAGTAACACTAGTTTCGTTTATGATATAAAACACTGGTTTTTATTGCATGATTGGAATAAACGATTCATTAGGGTACCTTAGAATGCATTCTTCATACCATAAATACCTTGTCTAGAATTTGGACATCTAATGCTATTTAAAATATCTCCAGTTACTGAATCAAAACAAGTTTCATAATTTTTTGATTAAGATCACTTCTACACTGGTAAGACCCGTAAACAATATCAGGATCAAACCCATAACTTGCACTTCAATGTTCATTGTCGATGCTGACTGCACTTCTGAATACAGTGAGGAATGAAGATAGTAGGATGTTGAGGTTAGACTGATAAAAAATGTTAGTAGTGTAATTACCCTCTGAACAATATTCTCGAAGAAAAATTGGTTGTACAAATGCACAAACATTGCAGTTAATCATGAATAATATCAGTAAGCAGTATCAAATTCATAATTTTTTGTTTCTTGAATCCTTATAACGGGTTTTAAACCGTATAAACCTGAAACCGAACCGATCGACTTGGTTCGGTTTAAAACCGACCCGAGTCACATCCAGTTCGGTTTTGGTTTTGAATTTTAAAAACCGCCTGTGGAAAATTTGGTAGATGGTTTTGATTCAAAACCGAACCGACCGACCGATGTGCAGCCCTAAGAAAGATGTTCAGTAATTAGATGTCATGTAGAAAACAAATAAGAGATTACTCTCATAAGAAATAAACCACAACGAACCATTTTTAGAGACAAATTGTACTATGATTTGTATAAAATTGTATGCAGATCATTAAAATAGAAACAATGGAATCACATAGATGATCACAGAGAATATACCTCCCATTCTTGAAGATGTCTCCAATTGAACTCTGACATAAATTGGAAAATTCAACCCTTTCAACGAAACTAAGGGGAAACTACAGAAAGAAGCATCAAAAGTTTAGAACAAATTGAAATGGCAGGAGATTTTTTTCCTTGTTTGACAATAACACCAAAAATCAAGAGATATGAGACAAAGCTTTCAGTACTGTTAAGAAATCTCTATTTTTCCTGCAAATTGTGCAAAAAAAAAAGACAAAAATTAAAAACCCTTGAACAAAATCCATTGATTTTTTTTGTTTATGTAAAGTAAATTAAGGTTCTTCAATTATGAACCCTGTTTCATTGAAAATACAAAAAAAAACCTTATTTCTTCAAATTGATTTTTTTATGCAAAGATTTGTTTATTAACAGAAACATGAATTAGGGTTCTTCAATTATGAACCCTATTTCATTGAAAGTACATAAAAAACCCAAATTACACGAACCCTAAAAAAAATTCATTTATAAAAACCAAATTTAAATGATAAATTTCAGCAAACAACGCAAAATAGAAATGGGTTTCAGTACTTATCGGTTTTGATGGCCCGTAACTTCTATTCTTCTTAAATTGTTCTTCGATTTATATTTAACAGATCTGTTTCGTCTTTTTTTTATCTTCACAAACAAAAAAAAAAACAAAACCCTAACTAAAAATCACACGGAGAGTCACCATGAAGAGATTTCTTGATTTTTTTTTCGCCAGAATGAAAAATCTTTGAATTGTTCACTCAAGGTTGTCTGGTTCTTTTTTTTTTTTTTCTGAAATAGGGAATGAGATAAACTCGATATACCTGAGAAGAAGATGAACACATGCGGATGGTATTATTAATTCCTAGATTTGTTAGATAAAATATATTGATCGGGAAAGGTAAAAATAAATAAAAATCTATTTTTAGATTAAGATCTTGGTATAACTTTAGCTCAAACATGGAAATTAATGAGACTATTTCAAAGATTTTCCTATAAAACATCAAAATTACCTAAAATACAAATACATGCAGTGTTAACAAATATTCCCGTTTATTCTATTATTATTTGTTCCCACATTTGTCGACTCTAAAATTCTATCTTTAATAATCCAGTTAATGCAAGTCCAACGGTATGAATTTTTTGAAAACCATGTAAACGTGGTGTAAGATTTTTTTTTATAAAATGTCAACCAATTAGGAGCAAGGATTTCGTCGACCAATACAGAGGGAGGATGAACGCTACCTCTTAACATGGAACAAGAGATCAAATTGATTTCATAAAAATTCAACGACTATGAAATGTAAGGGGGATAACATGTTTTTTAGCCAACCAGAAGTTGGGGTTTCGTTGACCGCCTAATGGGAGGGGAGGTTAGCGCAACTCTCAACGTGGAGTGAGGGATGAATTGGAGTGTTTAGTTGATGCAAATCCATTTTATGAAAACCATTTAAACGTGGTGTAAGATTTTTTTATAAAATGTCAACCAGTCATGAGCAAGAGTTTCGTCGACCAACCAACACAGGGAGAGTGAACGCTACCTCTTAACGTGGAGCATGAAATCAAATTGATTTCATAAAAATTCAATGACCACGAAATATAAGGGGGCTAACTTGTTTTTCAGCCAACCAGAAGTCGCGGTTTCGTTGACCGCCCAATGGGAGGGGAGGTTAGCACAACTCTAAACGTGGAGTGAGTGATGAATTGGAGTGTTTAGGTTATTGATTAATTAACACTAATTAATTATGGGAAATTAGACATTAATATAAATAGTTGGATAAGGGTTTTGGCATTTACTTCATGATGACCCTATTTTAACTTTTAGTGGTTGGCCCAAAACTAGCTAGGACAATAATAGAGTTCATAAGTAAGAACGATTTTTTGGGGACCCCTCATAATTTGAGGGGACCGTACCCTCTATTTTGCTCATTAGGAAGTAATTCCTGGCTCCCCATAGCCATAGAATTTTACTAATGATAAAAATACCCTCGTTTAATTAGGAGATAATAATTAGAGTTAGTTGAACTTAGTTAATTTTAAGTGTTAAATGAGATTAAATATTGTTGTGTTAGATGGTGAATGTGTTCTTCCCCCAAACTCAACCCCAAAATTAGGGTTTTTTTCGAGATTACCGAGACCAAAACGAAGAAGATGAAGATTATAATGTTTGGGATATCCGGGTATATTTGTTAATGTGTTTTTGGCTTAAATTTGGTGAAAATATCAAACTTTATAGCTTGGATTCGGCAAGCTCGATATAAGTTCGGCTAGTATAATGAAGAACACAGATATCCGAACTATCTGAGTTCATGGTAGTAGCCGAACTATTAGTTAAAACTATTGGTAATAGCCGAACTTAGCTGGTAGTAATACTAATGGTAGTAGACGAACTGAGATGTTTGGTTAGGACTTTAATAGATTTTCAAACCGAACAATGTGATTCCTAACCGAACTTTCAATATAACAAAGAATTTTATCAAGTAAAAAAGTTCGACTATCTCGATAATAGGATTTTATAACCGAACATTTTCAATTTACCAGGTTATTTTGTGTCAGAAGTTCGGTTAAACATTATTTATTGAAGGTAGCCGAACATTTATGATTTCACCAGGGATTGTTGGTGTCAGAAGTTTGTCTAGGGTTGATATTTTACTCCTTAGCCGAACATTACTCTGGATTGTGAAACTCTTTAGCCGAGCTTATTCTCTCTAGCCGAAAATTTAACAATTCACCATGGATTGTTGGTGTCAGAAGTTTAGTTAGGGTCGATATTTTCCTCCCTAACCGAACATTACTCTGGAGTGTGTATTTCTTAGCCGAACTTATTCTCTCTAGCCGAAAATTTAACAAACTATCAAACAATTGTATCATGTAGAAAGTTCGCTATCTCGATAATAGGATTTCATAACCGAACTTTTCTTTTAACAACCGAACTATTTGTTCGGTTTGTTATGTAATAGGCTTTATGAACCGATTTTTTTTCCCGAACTTACGAAATTCATTAACTAAAGTTTCAAACAAAGTTAACAAGTATCAACGTCAAATACAAGCCAACTAACGAAATTCAAACCATGTAATTATTCTAAAATACTGAATTCAAACACTCATTCACCATGTTGACGATTGCGACGAACTCTTTTACCACGTCCAAGTTATTCGTCGGCTGCCCATTTTTCCTTGTCGGCTGCGATTTCTCCTTGTCGGATGCCCATTTTTCCAACCTTTCTTCTCATCAGGCAACTTCATTAAAGGGAAGTGGTCGTATACCCACACATAAGGGAAAAAAGTAATCAAGTTTAACAAAAGTTCGGTTATAAAAAAAATTCAATTCTCAACCCAAGAGAGTGTAGTAACTTCCAATTATCTGGAAGAGTGTAGTAGCCTCCAATTTGTGAAGTATTAATCCGATTAGCGCTCCTAAGTTGTTCTTGAAGGAACGCAAGGACCGCATTGCCCCAACAATAATCATTAACCTCTTCGACGGGATGCAAAAGCTGGAGAAAATTGACATCTACCTTGTTTCCAGAAGTGTTGGGAAATATAAGGTTGCCTAGATGATAAAACAAGTAAGCGGTAGCATGTTGCTTAATCTTGTCCTCGTCCATCACCAACTCTCCTTTTTGTAATTTCTTTCTTGTCCCTCTGAATTCCCTCTTCAAAACGACCAACTTGAACTTCCTCAGCTTCTCGATCGGACGACCCTTATTATCAATCTCCATTAACTCCATACCAGGTTCAGGCTCCTTAACAAAGCGTCTGAACTCCAACTTGGTCTTACTTCAGCTCCACCCAAGAGTCTTCTCCGCTAACACTTCTAGATCTTCAAAACTCATCTTAGCTTGATAGCCTCTGCAATACGTTTCCCATCCATGCTAAGTCCAGTGATCCTGCGCATGTCTTTATGAGTGATACACATCTCACCAAATGAGAGGTACAAAATATCTGTCTCTGGGTAGAACCTCTCGGCAAACGCTAAGACAGTGACACTGTCAAACTCGGTGTGTGCATAATGGATAACAGACTACAAAACACATGATTTGACTCTCTCCACCATATGTTCACACTCATCCTCTATATCCCATGAAACCTCCTTCTGGCGTCTCAAAATTCTAGTCGCATTGTTATGATCCTACGAAATTAACATAATCATTGACTAACTAACACATACGAAATCATAATTAGGAAAAAATATATATAGTTAAAATTCAATACCTTGGTCGAGTAGATTTTGGCATCTCATGAGTGTTTGTAGCTGAACAACACTTCGCCTCCATGTTCTGGCGCACCACGAGGTGGGTTAGTAGGAGTTAAACACAAATCATCATCAGGAATATGTGCATATCTAGCACAAGGTGTCTTCTTCTCTTTAGCAACAACAAGAGAAATATTTTGTTGTGGATCTTCCTCATTATCTTCCTCTTCCTCTTCCTCATTATTTTCCTCTTACTCTTGCTCTTGATCCTCCTTTTGCTCTTCCTCTTGCTCATCCTCAACTTCATGTTCTATCTCTTGGTTCACTTCGCGGATTACAAATCCCATTAACGACCCCGATTTCTTTGTAGCTTTTTTTCCACGCTTATTTATCCCTAGGTGTTTACCATGGCGAGGGATCGGAGTTCTAAGATCTTCCACCACGTATGCTTATCTTTACCTTTCGACTTGTCCCTAAAAACAAAATAAAGATTACTTAACTAAATTCGATCAACAAAGCATGAAGTTGGGATAAAGAAAAAAAAAAACTTCGGCAAAGAATAACACACACTCGAGTTAACCAAACAAAAAGTTCGGTCAAGAATAAAAAAGTTCGGCTTGCTTCCGTCATTTTCCTCTAAAACAGTGTAATGTTCAGTTGGAATGTTAATTTTGGAGTATAGCCGAATTTTAAGTTTATATTTTGGACTAAAAAGTTCGGTTGAAAGAACAAAGTATCGATATAGCCGAACTCCTAAATTCGGCTAAAAAACCTAGAGAAAAAAATTTCAGCTAGCCCTAAAATTATTTCTCAACCGAACTGTTCTTCATGTTCTTGAAAATCAGAAAGTTCGGCTGACACAAAAAGGATAAAACACTATTTGTGTAGCCGAACTTTTATCAAAACCTATATTTTGAACCCTAAAAATCATGATTTCTACTTGAATCGAAAATAAAAAACGCATATAATATAAGGGGTTTGTCGGGAATTACCTTCTAATTTGCATGTTGGGTTGATTAGGAATTGGTTCTTCCATTTGGGGCTCGATTTCGGGTTGAAGAACAGGCTCTTCAACTTCTTTTTGTGCTTGATTCGCTTGATTTGCAATTGCCGCAATCCCAGGATTAGGTCGTACATCTCTTTTACAATATTTTACACGACTTATTTGTAGACGAAAAGATTAATCGACGATGAAATTCATTTATGAATCGACGATTAATCGTTTATGGAAGATGAAGAGAGAAAGAGGAGGAGAAGAAGAGTTTTTGAAAGAAAAAAAACAGTTAAAAATTAGGATTTTATTTTAAGATTTAGGTTTGCATTTATTTTGGTTTGGATGGTTATATTAGATTACGATAAGATTAATAAAGGATAACTTAATTATTCACCCTCTTTAACTTTATAGGAAATATGATCTAAGTAGATAAGGATCCCCTGAAAAAATGGGCTGGTCCTAAAAAAATCGTTCATAAGTAAACACAAATGCATAACCAGTTATAGATAAACCAAACAAAACTCATTCCAGATAACTCATCAGGCGTTACTCACTGATTCTACTGTTCTGCGAATGGCAACAAAGGGAGATATGTTGGTACTTAGTAGGTTCGAGTTTCCATTTTAATTCTACTGAAACATGTTCAGCGAAATTAATCAACAACATTTTCTGTCACAATGAATGCAAGCGAATATTTGTTGTCAATATCAACAAGGGTTTTGTATTCACAATGCATCATAAACCGGCCAAGAACAAAAATACGTTCAATTTCATTTCCAAATCAATCAAAACAGTTACATTTTATTAGAAGAAAACATCCTCTTTTGCTTCGTTCAGTTGGTGTTATTCGTAATGCAAGCTCAGAAACACTTTCTGAATCTGGTAATACTAGTAAACCTAGTGGGGATGATTTTGTCACTAGGGTTTTGAAAGAAAACCCTAGCTTAGTAGAACCCAAGTATTTAGTAGGGAATAAACTTTATACTTTGAGAGAAAAAGAAATCTTGACTAATAAAGTTCCTAATGAAGGGATTTTCGAATTTGCAAAACAGTTTTGTGTGAAATTAGGATTTAAGCAAGATGAAATGGATCACGGGAATCAACAATATTCTGATTCTGTGTATTTAAAAGATTTATTAAGGGAATATAAAGGGAAACTTTATGTTCCTGAAGATGTTTTTAATGCGAATTTGTCTGAAGAAGAGGAGTTCAAAAGGGATTTAGAGAATTTGCCACAAATGAGTTTTGAAGATTTTCAGAAGGTTTTTAAGGCTGATAAAGTGAAGCTACTGACTTCAAAGGCTGATTCTGGAATTTCGTATAAGTACGCATATAAAGATTTTATTGTGGACTTGAAGGAAATTTCGGGTGATAAGAATTTGCAGAGAACAAGATGGTATAAGTTATTTATTTTTTAAATTCTTGTAGTGGTAATTGTTGTTATTGTTACTGCATTTATCCGATTGCCTTTCCTGGTGACGCAGGGCAATGAAGTTAAACGAGAATGAAGCGAAATCTGTCTTTGAGCAATTCAAAGGCCCGCAATATGAAATTGAACAGCATTTGACAGTGAGTGATCTTTTGCTCATATTTCTTTGTTTAGCAAATATTAGTCTTTCCCTTTGTTTTAGTTCTATGAAGTATGTTGGTCTTAGTACCACGACGTACTGAGTGCTCTTCTTGGTGGATATATATCTTTGTCTTTGTTAATCATTAATTGTATTATAGAATTCAAATGGTGAAACTGAAATATATATCCCTCTTAGGATGAGTTGCCCATCTGGTTGAGCATTGAGCATAACATATATCATGCTTAGCCAAGTTAGAGAAGCAGAACATGGCAGTGATTTCAGTATTAGATACAACTAATTCGTCATTCAAAGTAAGAGAAACTAAGGATCCCGTGAATTTGTGTGCAGTTAGTTTGCTTTCGGCTATGAACTTTCAGATATAATCCAGAAAATAACCTAGAATTTGAAAATGGAAAGAAAAGAGCTCCTTTAAATTTCACAGCTGAAGTGTAAAAGTTTTTGAAATTACATCAATTTTAAACATTTATCTAATCAATACCAATATGTCCGCATGTATTAACACTGGGAGTACATTCAGATTGTATACCAGTTTATGAAACTCGTATTTGGATTAAGAACCAAATGCACCCTATCTTTCCCGTCTAGTATTTTTGCTTACATTCTGTTTTTAAGTTAGCACTTTTGTCCCTATACTGGGTTTTTAATCCACTACACATTCCTTCATGACGAGAACTAAAAAGTTGGGTTTATGCAGGAACTATGAAGTAGACAAGGTCTAGAAAATTTTCATATTCTTTGTTTCTTGATATATGCTAGAACCCTCTGCTTCCCCCTTAAGAATAGTTAGGATCATGATGCACATCATGAAAGCTACTAGTTGGTTGGTTACTTGGTTTCTCAAAGCATGCAAAGCTGCTATAAAATAGAATTTATGTTGATTTGAGTTTTGTCATGCAGTCATACATGGGAAGGCTACCCGAGTACCCTCACCCAGTAGCCTCTTCCATATCTAGCAGAATGATGGTGGAGCTAGGGATGGTAACAGCTGTCATGGCTACAGCAGCGACTGTTGTTGGAGGATTCCTGGCATCAGCTGTATTTGCCGTCACGAGTTTTCTATTTTTCATGGCTGTATATGTTCTCTGGCCCCTAGCAAAACCAATTCTAAAACTTTCCACAGGTCTCATATCTGCCGTTGGAGAAAGAATCTGGGATAATGTTATTGATACTGTTAGTGAAGGAGGGATTTTCTCAAAATTGTCTGAGTTCTACACTTTTGGCGGCCTGTCTTCCAGTCTTGAAATGATGAAACCGATCTCACTGGTCTTTTTGACTATGGCTCTTCTTATCCGCTTTACTCTCTCACGGAGACCAAAGAACTTCAAAAAATGGGTAAATCCCAGATCTTTGATATTCTTGTTCTCTCTCTGAGTTAAACTTAACTGAATGATTGTTCATCTCTCGTCCTTTGCAGGATATATGGCAAGGAATTGAATTTGGGCAATCTAAACCACAGGCTCGTGTTGATGTTAGTTTTTCTGCTTATTGACTATAAATATGAACACTGTTCAAGTTTGTTAATGAAGGCATTCTAATTCAAAGAAATTTTCTGATCGATGACCTTCAGGGTTCAACAGGAGTCAGTTTTAATGATGTTGCCGGGATCGAAGAAGCAGTAGAGGAACTCCAAGAGGTAAACTAGTATAACTCGTCTACTGGACCCCTGCATATTGACTAGGTTCTAAAGTTGTAGCAATTCGAGCATTTTAGCATACTGCTTCCAAATTGTTATAACCGGTAGTATAAGCTCGTCTTAAAAATTTCCATGATTACTTCCTGATTTTATATATTTGATCGAACTTTCAGGTCCTTTAGTTGTTTGTTTTGTTACTCTTTATATACTTTAACACGCATAGTGTATTGTGTGCAATTGATGAAAAGGAAAAAAAGAGTGGGAATAATATCACGTGTTTCAGATGCACAAGTTCTGTGAGATTGTCAGGAGACTGCAATTTTGGAATATCTTAACGGTGAAGAAAGATAGACTTGTACACTTCAGACTGATGAGTTGCTTGATCATGTATGTGATCCTCCATGGGTACCTAATTGAACAGTGACTCCATGTTGCAGTGATTTGGGTTTGCATCAAATGCATATTACAGCCCATATGCTAGCGAAACAAAAATTGTGTTTGTTAATCAGGGATCAATTTCTCAAAATTAGTCTTGGTGAAGACCTTTATTTCTCAAAATGGATTCAAGGAGGACCAAAAAATGTCTTTTGTGCACAACTTCCCCATCTTTGCTGAACCACTTGAGAAAACCTTGTAAGTTGTAACTTTAACTCACATGATATCTTGTATTACTCACACATAAAACAGGTGAAAAAGGCTTGGGTAGCGTACTAGGAATTGAGCTCCTTTTGATTTCCAATCTAGTTTTCTTCCTTAGGTATCAGGGAGTCTCTGAGCTTGACAAGATGCTACACAACTCTGTTCAAGTGAAGTATGTGGTCAGCGGAAAAGCTTATTTTACAAATTAGTATTTGTGGAAGCTTATTCGTACTTCCGATTTCTTCTCATGATTTTACAAATTCACTTTAATCTAAGATCCCTGATAAGAAATTCTATTTGTGAAACGCTGTTTAAGATTCTAAAATACTTGTGGATTTTATTTCGTGAAGGCAATAGCTGAATATATTATTTGGCACTTGAAGGTTTGATCTAGTATGTTGGTGGCACATTGTATTTTCATTCACTTATAACTCCTGCATGTCTCTCCAGTATGTTCACATGGGGAAAGTTCTGCAGGTGCCGTTTGGTCATCTGTAGCTGCAACCTTTTGTCCTTACGATTAACCACTGTAACTCCTTGTGTTGCATTTTATAAATTAGTTGGTGAGATACTTGAAGAATCCGGACCTATTCGATAAACTGAATATCAAACCTCCTCATGGGGTTCTTCTAGAGGGGCCCCCAGGATGCGGAAAGGTTAGGGGCTTTTTTGAAAAATTTCATGCACAGTTTGCTTCCAAAATTCTGCAGCGGCTAATTGTTGTTACTCATGTTTCCAGACCTTGGTGGCTAAGGCCATTGCTGGTGAGGCTGGTGTTCCATTTTACCAAATGGCTGGGTCAGAGTTTGTTGAAGTGCTAGTTGGTGTTGGTTCTGCCCGTATACGTGATCTGTTTAAGCGGGCAAAGGTGAAAATATTGATTTATGATTAACATGCATATCTCATTTTCGTGATTATCGTTGGGTTGTTTATTACCAAAAATGTGCTTCACTGTACGGAGCTCGTATTCTGTTTACCAGCTAGCTGGCAACTGTATTGCCAGACTGGATGTTGACCAGCAATGATAAACTTAGTATTTTAGGTTGTTGGGATGAAGATATGTTAGTATCCAGATCTGACACATCTATCATTCTGTGCTAGATCTGTAGCTGCATTTTAGGGTCTGGGATTTCTGAACCAGCTTGAGGCATACCTATAAACCTTTTATTTTTGGTAAAGTATATCCATGTAACTGAGGTTAATTCTGAATTCACTGAACAACTATAACATGTTCCCTAAATGAAGATCCTCAATCCTCGTGCATGGTTTCAATATTTCAGCAGTCTTTAATACCTACCTGACTCTTTCATCTTGTCATCATATTTTCTGTTCACTCTATATGTGAAGCAATAGATCTCAGAGCGTTACACTTCAAAGATGTATATAATATCAAATTCTTTGTTGCAGGTCAACAAACCATCAGTTATTTTTATTGATGAAATTGATGCATTGGCGACCAGGTATGAGTGATGTCATATGTTCTTTTTGGAATAGGTTATTCACTGTTTCCTGGTTTTCATAAATTTTATGATATGAGCTGTCTTTGTCTCTTTATTCTAGTTGATATGTATGTTAGAAAGTGGAAACTATTGCAAGCCTTGGACTTGGTTTATCCAACAAGGTAATCACACCTAGTATATTGGTACATAATGCGAGGTTTTATCAAGAGTGGCATGTCAGTTTCTATTAGACCAGCACCATTCAATTTGAAAAGTTTTTAGAGCGTATCGGAAGCATATAATTTCCTTCTTGTGACATACAAGCCTTGGTTCAAAATTGTAAAAGTTCCTTAATATTTTGCTTTGGTAATTCAATATCTGGTGCACTCGTGAATTGTCTTGGAGTATTGACATATTTCAGGTTCTAGTGTGTCTGGCTTTCATAAATCAAATACTTCCTCGCAAACAAGATGTTAAACCTTGAGTTGACATGTCTAACATGAATTTACTTATTTCAGGAATATCCTTTATTTACCTGCATTAAACTTTTAGATGGTTGTGTCGTTTTGATAGTCTCATTTTGAAATTAAAAATCAATAACGACGCTTCTTTTTGACTTTTTTGACTTTCTCTTTCTTATCCAATTATTACGTGCACAAACAACAACGTATGTCTAAGTATTTGTTCCTGAACTCTTAATAATTTTATGCTATTTTGTAACTCATATCATGGAGAAGAAGCTCTAATAATGTGCTGGTTGTGGAAGTGACTTTGTATTTATTCTGGTAGTCAGGCGTGAAGGGATTTTTAGCGGAGGCACCACTTCCCAGTATAATGCAGCCACTCAGGAGAGGGAAACTACACTGAACCAGCTTCTAATAGAACTTGACGGGTTCGATACTGGCAAAGGTGTTATTTTCTTAGGAGCTACAAACCGTATGGATTTGCTAGATCCTGCTCTTCTTCGTCCAGGTCGATTTGACCGTAAGGTCTGTTTCTTTGGCTAATCAGAATGCATAATAAGTACATTTGTACTTTTTTTCTTTTAAAAGCAAACCTACAGAGAGGAGAACAGAATGGAGGGGGGCCAGAACCTGACCATTGAACCTGAACAGAATGGAGGGGGGAAGATAAAGAAATGAAAAAAGAAAATTAACGAAATCTATTAGTGTGTATAACATCTCTGGCTTACACGGTGAATCACAGAAGGTGGTGTAGGCCACCATTGAGCCTCAACAGTCGTTGTCCCCCCATTTAGCTAAAATATATGCACACCCATTGTCTTCACTTTATATATGCGAAATATGAACTAAGTAGTCTTCAAAAACTCCGAGCAATTTTCACAGTGAACTAGCAGTTTCCATAGAACCAAAGACTTTGTATTAGATAGAGCCAAGATGACATTCAAAAGCATGAATTGCTCCCCCAAATGCAGCAACACTTGAGTTATCAATACAGACAGGTCCCAAGACCAAGCCATTATTCTTACACAAATATACCCCATTCCCTGCCTGACCTGGATACCTTGTGAGCAACCATATGAATTAAATTCCACACACCCATGAAGAGGAGAATGCCATTTCACTTCATCGATATGAGGAGCTTTTCTTGCCGACATTTGTACAATTTATTTGCTTTGAGATGATCCGTGTTACAGTTAACCTTATTGTTTTTTATCGCCTTTATAAGAATCCGAATCACATTTTACTTCTTTTCCAGAAAGTATACTTTTCCCTCTGTATTGGCCGAAGAAAGTTGTGATATGTAGATATTATGTGTCTCACATTAGCAACAAGTATTAATTATATTATGATATCTTTTATTTCCATATTCAAGATGATTCCCCAAATTGCCTCACCAGTAAATGAGTGGCATGTATATTCATGGCTACTATGTTACCATTTTCAATTATGATTGCTCCTGGATAATTGTGCTTTTGGCAACTGATGGAAAAAAATCACCGCCATTTTGGTATTGTTTCTTTTTGTCAGATACGAATCCGTCCTCCAGGGGCTAAAGGCCGTCTAGATATCTTGAAAGTTCATGCGGGCAAGGTGAAAATGAACGCTAGTGTTGATCTGACTAGTTATGCTCAGAACTTGCCTGGTATACGCTTTTTTTCTTCTAAATAACTTGTGCAGTTAATATAGATCTCTTTATGTTTTATTGGTTTGGAGTTAGATATATTCTTCTTAACAGACTTCGATGCTGTCAATGTGCAAACTGAATTTATTTGATACTTCAATACTCATGGTATAGTTTCTTTTCATTTGGAGGGTGTGAGACGTACGAGATATTTGATATTTAGGCTGGTTATATTTACGATGAAATACCCAGATAAAACCTAGACATTGGAGGTCATGGTTCCTCTCTACGTCATGGGATGGCAATTTTAAGATTCCATCTGTGTTCACTTAAAATATAGTTCGCTATCATTATCTTTTGTACTTCTCATTTTTACTTTCTCATTTTTATTATCTCTGATACTAGAATATATTATGGGAATGATTCTCGAGAGATCTTTCAAGTTGGTTATTTAGTAGCTCGCATTGCAATATTAGGTCCTGTAGTTACTGTTTCTTTTAAGAAAGAATAATTGTTTACAGTAGTTCACATGTTCGACTTGAAATCTGAAAGAAAATATCTGGCTATCAGGATGGACCGGTGCAAAACTGGCTCAGTTACTCCAGGAGGCTGCTTTAGTCGCAGTTAGGAAAGGGCATCAATCAATTCTTCAGTCAGACATGGATGATGCAGTTGACCGACTCACAGTGGGTCCCAAGCGTGTTGGAATTGAATTGGGTCATCAGGGTCAATGTCGTAGAGCAACTACTGAGGTTGGAGCTGCTATGACATCTCATCTTCTGAGGCGGCTCCACAATGCAAACATTGAGTTCTGTGAACGCATATCTATCCACCCGCGTGGCGAGGTCCTTGTTATTTAATGACCACTTTCCCCCACACTTTTTCTAGGAATTCTCACTTCTTAAATTGTAGGGATCCATGCTTCATGTTTGTTACCACTTGCCATGCATGTTGATAATCGTGAGCCACTGTAAACCTCATGACCATAAAGTAGATTGCCAGTATAAACTTGAGCCAATTAGATGATCCAACCCATGTGATCTTATGTTCTGGGTGAATGGTTTTTAGCCATTTATTTTGTTGACATTGTAAAGTTTGAAGAAGTGATTAGGATAGTAGGTCATCCGTCATCCCTTGGATCCATGTGTCCAATCTTCTGGAGTGTGGTTTCAATCTGAGATGCTCAGATTGTCTAGCTATAATTTGTGTTTCTTTCTTGTTTTTGTACTTATACAATATGTGTTGTTCACTGATGCGTTCAGAGATTCTCTCAAATTGTGTTTCACCGTTTGGATGACGAGGCATACATGTTTGAACGACGGCCTCAATTGTTGCAACGCCTTCAGGTCTAATTATTCTCTAATTCTATGTCAATTGGTTTTCATTTCTCTTGTCTGGAAAATGTCATGTTTGTCTCGGTTCCATGTGTCAGGTGTTGCTTGGAGGGAGGGCTGCAGAAGAGATCATTTATGGACGAGATACATCTAAGGCATCTGTTAGCTACCTTGCAGATGCTAATTGGCTTGCTCGTAAAATCTTAACCATGTGGGTTCTGTTTACTGACCTCAGCGAAACTGTCTTACTTCATGGTTAGATGTACTGAGTATCTTTCTCTCTTCCTCATCAGATGGAATTTAGAGGAACCAATGACTATTCATGGGGAGCCACCTCCTTGGAGAAGAAGTGTCAGCTTTGTGGGACCTAGAATGGACTTTGAAGGTTCGCTTTATGATGATTATGACCATATTGAACCGCCAATTAACTTCAAGTTAGATGATGATGTTGCTAAAAGAACTGAAGAGCTAATACGTGACATGTACGAAAAAACAATCTCTCTGCTCAGGAGTCACCATGCAGCTCTTCTTAAAACCGTGAGGGTATGCAACACTATAATTTTTTAATTAAGTTTCAATTGTCCCTGCTTTTTTGGGTTGGTCTTTTGCAGCCTAGCTATCATATATTCTAGTATCAGATTCTGAACCTCTTGATATTTTCATTACTATATTCTTGATCCTTCTTCAGGTTCTCTTGGATAATATGGAGATCAGTGGAGACGAACTTGAGTATATCCTCAATAATTACCCAGCAGAAACACCCTTAAAGCTGCTTCTGGAGGAGGAGAGTCCAGGGAGTTTGCCATTTTTTGGGACAGAAAATGGTCTTGATTTGGAGTTATCCCTCCTAACCCCATCAGAAGCGGAGATCTCATAATAAAGGTGGTTTGTGCTACCCTGCCCAACTTATGGCCCTAGCAGTATATATAGAGTGAGTGCTTCCCAAGGAGGTCAATATTTTTGGATTAGATCTACTTAGACTAGTGGGCGTGGTCCGCGTGGAAAACCTCAGGTGAGGTGGACTAGTCAGAAAGGCACACAAGAATCTGGTATCAACCAGCAATTTTGTAGTCTCATGTCTCACTCCCCTATGTTGTATATTTCAATCTTTAATCTACAGAATCATTTGGTGTGAAAGTTGAAAAAGATCCCTATAGAAGGTGTTAACAGAGTTGAAAAAGCATTTCTTGGCTGGTGTTAGAAAACTGCACCAAAGTTGGATTTGGCAGAATCCCGGATTACTTTGATCGAAGAGAGAGCCCAATGTGGTCCAAAGTTCCAAACTTAGAAAGTAAATGCCAAAGTGAACACACAGAAAACCATAACATATCTTTTAACTCCAGTAAAATTGAGAGTGGTGGCTTTTGCTCAAATTTCCCGTTCTGGGTGTGGGCACAATGTCTGACCAAATTTCATAGTGTCCTCGAGGCCTGTGCTTAAACGATTTGCAAGAGAAATTTCATTTTTAGCGTCAAAAACAATCCCTGAGGACACTGGAAAGCTCAAACGGTAGAGAGACGCGACTTTGCCAGCATATTCTCGATTGTTATCGCCAAATTTTGAAGTTGACAAAATTATCGGTCAAGCTAAATTTCATTCCCTTAAGGTTTTGTACCTGACGGAATGAATCATCTCCTAGGATATTAACACCACAAAACTGATTGATTGTTGCTGTAAAAATGGGAAAATAAGCCCCCAATATATGATTAAGGTTGTATATGGTATAGTTTGGTACGGTTTTGGATGAAATCAAAACCAAGGGTAATGGTTTTTAAGTTTTTGAAACTGTGCCAAATCAATTCATAAATGGTTTGGCGTAAAACCATTGGTTTTTAATATCAGTATACACGAGTCATAATAATCGTCTATAATTCATGCCTCGTACACTATTAGAAAAGTATATCGTAATGTACACTTCTTAATGAGTATCTACATGATATCTCATTAATGCTATCACTTGTAAACAAACAATTAAATGATAAAGTTGTTTTTGTTTATAGGTGTGGAGTTGATTTTGATTGACTAAATTCAGTATTATCTTGTTCGAGATTAGACATACACGGTATATTATAAAATGAAAAGATTAAAATAAAGAGCGAAAAGAACGGAGTGAGTTCTAATCCCACATTTGACAACAACAACAATTATTTGACCTAGCAAAAGAAAAAAGAAGAAGGGAGTGGAATTAATTAGCTTAGGTCATGTTCTAATAGTCATAAATGAAAGAATCTAATGATTAATATTAACGGTTTTACCAACGGTTTTTCGGTTCGGTTTTGTGCTATACCAAAACCATACCAAGATCAACGATTTTCACAAAATTTAAACATGCTAAACCATTAGATAGATGATACAATTCGGTTTAGACGTAAACGGTGTGGTACTGTACGGTTTTACGGTTTGTACCATACCATGTACAGTCCTGTATATATGATAGAAAACTCAAAAAAACTAACTTTGAAAGTTAACTCCAAGATAAAAAATAAACACAAAATAAGCAACTTCACTTACAATCAATATAATATTTTATTATAATTTAGAGTTTATTAATATTAATACTTATTTTTTTAAAATAAGTGATCATAAGTACATAATTTACCTTATTTTATCGTTGGTTTATAAATTTATCCGCTAGTTTTCATGTAATTTTTGTATTATCTTTTTTTTTTTTTTCCGTAGCTTTTATAGGTTGAATCATCCTAAAGGAATTAAAAAAAAACTTAAATTAATGTGTAAGGAAGGAAATTACTACAAGGAGAGGATCATATTGGAGGAAGTTTGGATCTTAAAATTCATCGAAAAGGTGGAAAAATGCCCAAGTCGGTCAGGAAGGGCCGATAATACACTTACCAAGTGTCGTCCATAAATGGCGAACCTAATTGTGAATTAAGTTCAGAAGTTTTTCTCTTAGAGCCTGTCAGAACTGATTGATTATGCTTACGAATGGACGGTCATGATTGATGGGTTATACACATAGGGTCGGCCAGACACGGTTTACTTTGACAAAGGAAAGTCAGTCAAAACTGATTGACTCACCTGACTTTGGGTTAAAATGCTGGTCATGAATGGAAGTTCCTACACATATAAATACCGACGAGATACATCTCCAACTGAGATTCTTTGACACTTTTTGAAAATTAAAATAGAAGAGACACAGGGAGCTATAGTTAGGGCTTGGAGATTATATCTTAACAGTTATTAAGGTTTATTCTTCTTCTCTTGATGTTTATTATGGAATTTGTTAAAATTTTGAGTAGCTAATTTTCTATCGATTAAGGATGAATCCAAATTTCTAGACGTGAATCATCATTAGTAATACAAAGTTTATTTTAAGTTTTATGCATGTTGTCATTTTTTAATATTAATTACTTTTAATGTTCTCGAATGATTTTCAGGTTATTTAAATGCGTAATGATTGTGCGATCTTTGTAGTTATCACATAATAATTGTTTACACAAGTAGTACTAACTTGCAGTATTTGACAGAGGGATTCTGTTAAGTGATTGTGTGTATATATAACACTAGTAAGCATGACGAGCTTATCTGCATAATGCTTTGAACAACCTAATTTACAAAGTATAAAGCGTCAACAGGGCTATACCTCGAGAGCCTATTCTTAGTGGTTTAGTATAATCTATCATCTAAGAAACCAATGAGGTCGACAACCAACTGAGATGGATAATGACAATACCATTATGTGAAACTTTGAACCCACAAATAAAACCATTAGATGCAACTTTATTAATCATTAAAGAGAGAATCTGAGGAGAGATTGGATCTCATTGCGTTAGAACTTTTGTCTTTTAAACAATTCAATAGTCTCTCCATTAAGAAAAATTGCAAATCTAGTATATGGAATGTATTATTTTATCATACTTCTCCAAATATCATCAACCAAATCTCTGCCAAAGCTATATCAATACAGTTTCAATTAATGTTATCAAAAGCTTTCTCAAATTCAACTTTATACATAATACCAGACTTGCCTTCCCATTTGATTGAGTCAATGGGCTAAATAGTTGTTAGAATGCCATCAGTAATCTGTCTGCCATGCACAAATACCCCCTTGAGTTATAAATAAGAAGTTGCACTGACTTTTTCCCCTAAATATCGTTTGGATGTGCCTCACTTGTCTAAACTACAAATCAAGGATACTCGCGAAGCAGACTGCTGTTGGGCTCTCACATAAATGGAAAAACAAGTTTAAATATCTCAACTAGTAATTTTTAAGATAACTCTGTAAACACCACTTATTAAGCTTATATGCTTGAAATCGTGCGAAACAAACACTACTACATTTTGGATCAATTTCAGGTTAATGCAATTTAATCTCTGGTACAAGGAGCGCGATTGATGCAACAGATAATAAAGAAAAGAAAGAAAAGAGAAGTTTTGTTCAGACTTCAAATATTCATAGGAATATCGACTATGAACAATGATAATTATTTAGACTTCGGTTTCCCGACTTTAAATAATAATCGATTAAACTTGAACAGGTTTAAGAAATTAATTCTTATTAATTAAATTCAATTGTTTAAAATAATACACAGAGGACTCTTTTATAGACTTGGGGAAAAACCTAACTTGCTAATCAAGAAAGGATTAAAAAAACTAAACCGACTCAAACCCTAATTTGG
Source organism: Papaver californicum (assembly GCA_023531435.1). Taxonomy (NCBI): domain Eukaryota; kingdom Viridiplantae; phylum Streptophyta; class Magnoliopsida; order Ranunculales; family Papaveraceae; genus Papaver; species Papaver californicum. Next base: position 198,297 of record JAJJMC010029982.1, read on the forward strand.
TATTCTTGGCAAATTTTGGTCGACCTAAAATAATGAAAGTACTCATAAAATAAAACGATTTTCCGCAAACGGCGACCCAAACGGACTCCTAACGAAGAAGTTATTAAAAAAACAAATATTTTCCTAAAATAACAAAAACGCCTGTTTGAAGCCCTAAATGATGGAATTTGGCTAAAATATGAAGACCATGAGACGAAGTCGTGTCATGTCTTGATCGTTGACCCGTTTCCAATCAAAATGGACCCTTTTTGAGCTAAATTACGACAATCGGGTCTTTAGCCTCCAAATAGGCTATAGCCTGCTCATCTGCATCATTCTCCCGGGATTGAGAGAAATTCGCCCTCGAATTTTCTTGGTCATTATCAGAATTATCACAATTATACGGCAACAAGTGTTTGACATTTAAAACATCAAAAGTCCGGATGTGACTTGGAAGCTTTAACTTGTAGGCATTAGGATTTTTAATCTTCGCGACAATTTCCAAGGGACCAATCTTGCGCGCCTTCTGTTTTTTATACACACCAACTGGAAAACGATCCTTTGTCAATATTCCCCACACAAAATCTCCTACTGCAAAATCCACAACTCTGTGTTTCTTATCTGCCGCCTCCTTATACCTCTCATTAGCTCGAAACAACTGTTCTTCAGCCAACTTGTGAACCTGTTGCAACTGTTGGATACGTTCTTCGGCACGAACTTCAATTCTCTTCAGATCAGGAACAGGTGATAAATCTACTGGTGCTCGTGGATTGTATCCATAAATAACCTCGAACGTACTCATACCCAGACTACGGTTTACTGAACGATTAAATGCAAATTCAGCTTGGCAAAGTTTCTGATCCCAACTCTTCGGATTGTCTCTAACAATACACCGTAGTATATCACCCAGCGAACGATTCACAACTTCTATTTGGCCATCACTTTGAAGATGATACGCACTACTGAAGTTAAGCCTTGTATTAGCTAATTTCCACAAGGTTTTCCAGAAATAACTAAGGAATCTTGTGTCTCGATCACTAACAATTGAACATGGAAATCCATGTAGACGATACACTTCACGTAAGAACAATTCAGCTACCTTCAGTGCATTAGTAGTCTTCTTGCAAGCAATGAAATTGGACATTTTTGAAAAACGGTCAACAACTACAAATACTGAATCGTGTCCCCTCTGAGTTCGAGGTAAACCCAATACAAAATCCATGCTCAAATCTGTCCAGGTTTGACTTGGAACTTTCAATGGCATGTACAACCCTGCATTAGTTGCTTTTCCTTTTGAAACTTGACAGAATCGACATCTATCCATGAATTTAGCAACTACACGGCTCATTGTTGGCCAGTAATATGACTTCGAAACAAGTTGGAAAGTCTTATCCCTTCATATGTGCCCCTCGTCATGTAACTCCTTAATAATCTTCAATCGGAGACTAGAATCAGGAATACACAATTGGTTACCTGAAAGAGAAATCCTTCATGTATAAGGTAATCACTTCATTTTCCTGAACTGATATCATCCACAATCTCCACAAAGTTCGGATCGGTTAGAATATGGTCAGAATATGAATCAAATCTATTACCTCAGTTCGCATGGTGTTGAGCATCATACTCCTTCGGCTTAAGGCACCAACAACTTGATTCTGCGACCCAGCTTTGTGCTTCAGTACAAAAGTGAACTCTTGCAAACAACCAGCCCACTTACCATGTCTATAATAAAGCTTCTCTTGACTGTTGATGTGCTTCAAAGAATCATGATCAGAAAACATAATGAACTCGTTATGAATTAGATTGTGACTCCAATGCTTCAAGGATTGAACTATAGCATAAAACTCCACATCATAAGTACTATAGTTGAGCTTAGCACCATTTAACTTCTCACTGAAATATGCTACAGGTCGTCCTTCCTGACTTAAAACAGCTCCAATTCCCACCTTCGATGCATCACAGTGTAGTTCAAACGGCTTGCTGAAATCAGGTAACACCAATAGTGGTGCAGTTATCAGCTTTGTCTTGACAGCTTCAAAGGCTTCGTCAACCTCCTCAGACCATGAAAACTTTCCTCCTTTCATGCATTCAGTAATGGGTGCCATAATGGTGCTGAAGTGGGGAATAAAGCGCCGGTAAAAAGAAGCAAAACCATGGAAACTCCTCACCTCGTGTAATATAGTTGGTATAGTCCAATTTCTCATAGCTTAAACCTTGGACTCATCTACCTTGATTCCATCCTTGGTGACGACATAACCGAGAAATATAACTCGATCTGTCATGAAAGAACACTTTTTGATGGCCACAAATAAGTTCTCCCTGCGTAGAACTAAGAGCACTTCTCAAAGATGTTGAACATGCAAGTCATGTTAGCACTATAAAGAAGAATATCATCGAAATAAACAACCACAAAAGTACCGATAAAGGGTCTGAGTACTTGATTCATGATACACATGAATGTACTTGGAGCATTGGTCAACCCCAATGGCATAACCAGCCACTCATATAATCTTTCTCGAGTTTTGAAAGCTGTCTTCCACTCATCACCTTCATGAATTCTGATCTGATGGTACCCACTCTTCAAGTCGAGTTTGCTAAACACTTTTGCTCCACACAACTGATCTAACAAGTCATCTAATCTGGGAATTGGAAAACGGTATTTGACTGTGATTTTGTTGATGGCCCGACTGTCAAAACACATTCTCCACGTTCCATCTTTCTTTGGAATCAGCAAGGCTGGTACTGCACAAGGACTTAGACTCTGTCGGACCAATCCTTTCTGTAGCAAATCTTCCACTTGTCGACGAAGTTCTTCATGCTCCTTAGGACTCATTATGTAATGCGCTTTATTTGGCAAGCTTGATCCAGGAACGAGATCAATACGATGTTGTATATCCTGGAAAGGTGGTAGCTCGTCCGGAAACTTGTTCGGAAAAACATCCATAAATTCCTTAACTAAAGGTTGAGCTGCAATGAGAATACTATTGTCATCATGTTCTTCTTCTTTACCAATCAACACATACAATTCACCTGCATCTTCTACCTCATCTTCAAACTGCTTAAATGACAAGAGATCTGTAGATTTTCCAATAGATGGTGTAGGTGCAATCTCTTTACTGGGTACAAGTACTATATGTAGGTCGTTCGATAAAAAAATGTAGGTATTCTTATACCCGTCATGACTACTTTTCATGTCAAACTCCCATGGACGACCCAACAACAAGTGACAAGCATCCATACTAGTAACGTCACACCATATTTTATCTTTATATTTGTTACCAATTGAAAAAGAAATCAAGCAACGTTTGTTTACTTTTACCTCATTCCTTTCTTAAGCCAAGAAAGCTTGTATGGATGTGGATGTGCCTTGGTTTCCAGCTTGAATCGTTTCACGATCTCTTCATCAACAATATTCTCGTAACTTCCAGGATCAATAACTAGACGACAAACTTTTCCTTCGATCGTACATGTCGACTGGAATATATTGTTACGCAACTAGCTGTCGCCCTCATCTTTACGTGGAGTGAGACAACTTCTTCTTACCACAAAGTTCACTCATTTATCTCCGGCAACTACTTCATCGACAGGTTCAGAATCATCCTCATGATCCTCTTCATAATCAGTTACCCAACCATCTTCTTCACGGTCGTTTTCAGTGAAAAATACCTTGTTCGCTCGTTCTGCTTTTTGACAGTCACTGGCTTTGTGCCCAAATTCTCCACACTTATTACACCTACCTCCAAAAGTGGTAACTGGGGTTTTATTTGGTTTTGATGAAGAATTAAGTTTACTAGCAGTACTAGGTGTTGAAGTACTACGGTTACTTGCTGGAGATGCTGCCACATTAATACCCCAATTTAAGTTTCTATGCCCTACTTGTTTCTCTATATGCCTTGATCTATGATGTGCATCCGAAATAGAGCAGCAATCAAACATGTTGAGTTGATCCTGATATTGTTGATGGAGACCACCTATATAACGATCGACTTTTTGCTCATCTGACTCTGACAAGTCGTTAAAAGAAAGTAGTCGGTAAAACTCCTTGGTGTAATCGTCTATAGAACGTACTCCCTTGCGTAGGTTTTGCAGCTGCTGGTACATCAATCCAATGTAGTTATGTGGCAAAAACTCTGTTCTCATGTGTTTCTTCAACTTCTCCCATGATACTAACTTTTGTTTTCCTTTACGACTGCGTAGCAGCTTGTGTTGTTTCCACCACGAATTAGCCCTCCCACGAAACATAGTTGCTACCAACGAAACTCGTTTATTATCTGGTACTTCTTTGAATTCCAATACTTCCTCAACCGTATTCACCAAAGAGAGAAACTCTTCCGGTTCCAAACCACCATAAAATTCTGGGATCTCTACTTTTATTCCTGCCTTCCGGCGATCAGAATCCTCTCGTTGATTTATTCTACCTTCGCGATGCCCTCTAGCAAAAGGGTTACCGTTATCATCATCTTCTTCCTTCTGAAGGTTATACCGACCCATTAAACCTTGGACGTCTTCAATGAATTCTTCTCTAGATCCCCATGGAATGAAACCTTCTGGACCTCCTCCTCGACCTCGACCTCGACCCTGATCGATTGCTACTCTTGGTGGCATCTTATCAAACCTAGAACCGAATTTGCTCTGATACCAAATGATGCAGCGAATAATAAAGAAAAGAAAGAAAAGAGAGGTTTTATTCAGACTTCAAATATTCCTAGGAATATCGACTATGAACAATGATAATTATTTAGACTTCGGTTTCCCGACTTTAAATAATAATCTATTAAACTTGAACAAGTTTAAGAAATTAATTCTTATTAATCAAATTCAACTGTTTAAAATAATACACGGAGGACTCTTTTATAGACTTAGGGAAAAACCCTAACTTGCTAATCAAGAAATGATGAAAAAAAAACCTAAACCGACTCAAACCCTAATTTTTTATTTTTGGCAAATTTTGGTCGACCTAAAATAATGAAAGTACACATAAAATAAAACTATTTTCCGCAAACGGTGACCCAAACGGACTCCTAACGAAGAAGTTATTAATAAAACAAATTTTTTCCTAAAATAGCAAAAACGCCTGTTTGAAGCCCTAAACGATGAAATTTGGATAAAATATGAATACCATGCGACAAAGTCGTGTCATGTCTTGATCGTTGACATGTCTCCAATCAAAATGGACCCCTTTTGAGCTAAATTACGACACTCGGGTCTTTAACCTCCAAATAGGCTATAGCCTGCTCATCTGCATCAGCGATGAATCAAACTTTTTCACTACTTGCATAGTGACATACTTGCAAACATATTATCAAAAAATAAGGTTTCACCTATTTGTCACCCATATTTTTTTCTAAATCACACCCGTTATAGAAAACCAAAATTTAATCAACTAATTGTGATTTGGGTAAACAAACCTTCCTCATAATGCCACTTTCATCTTCATCAACCATCGCCTACATTCTTTCCTCCCGGATCTAAACCCCACCTCCACCAATGCCAATTCTAATCATCGTAAATTACTAGACATTCAAGCTTCTTTATATGATCATATGATTAGATCACAAAGATTAAATTTTTTTTTATTATTTTTTTAAGTGGATTAATAATTTTTTGTGTTGATCCAATTGAAATCATGAAGTCGTCTAGAATAGTATTAACAAGATAACATAATTCTTTGATCAAATAAAATTTTTACAACAATTTTTAATATCTATAGTTAGGGTTTTCAATTAAACCACAACCGAAATAGCTTAGAATTGAAATAAATAAAACTAATAATTCCCAAATTCATGATCAAAACTATTTTTTATTTTTATTTTTATTTTTTTGATAAAAGAAAAATTCCATAAAATTAAAAAAAAAATGATTATGTTGTTTTTGTTACAAAGTTTGTCTATCCAAACTATCTTCTTACTACTATCCATGTTAAGGGAATTTACATACAGATCAACGAATCTGTTTAGGTACTTAGCTAATTTATCCGCTATTATATTATAATCCCTTTATATATACTTGGAAGAAAAATTAGCAAAAGAACTGTTGTTGTTTAAAGCTTTCTGCAAAAAGTTGTTACTTTGCCTGCCAGTTGCAAAACTGTTCTTCTTCAAACTGTTGATAACATTTAGGTTGTCCATGAGGAAAATTACTTCTCCATGACCACAACCTTTATCCTATTATGTTGCTTCTTATAGGCTCTAGACTTTGTTTCCTCTGATCTAGCACAATATCTCTTACCTCCTGTAAAATCACTGACTTTTCTTCTATTATTCATCATCAAAATACCATAAGATTTTTTTTTTTCATATTTTTCTGAATAGGAGCATCTAATAAATTTAAACTGTATCTCCTTGTGGGACAAACTCCATCTGTTTATAACCAGGATGACTGCAACCACAGCTAGTTAATTTTTTTTCCTTATTCTTCATTTATGTTTTTCTGAATACATAAATTAGGCAGTTCTTTCTGAATTATATTGATTACTTCTTTTGGGTTTGGGGCAACAGATTCAAACAAAACTCTACAGTTATACTTCCATATAAACCAAAGGCATTACGCATAAATATTACTATTTTTATCTTTGAACTAGAATAAACACCAATTTTTAAAGCTTGTATTGACGGCAACAGAATAAACATGAGCTAGAGAGAGATTTCTCCATACTGCTTCTGCAAAAACAAAGTTAATGAACATATGGTTTATACTTTCACCCATCATGTTGTTACACATTGGACAATGAGTTTTTATGGGTATGTATCTACCCAAACTCTCTCTAACAGGCAAGCAACACTCTAGATATCACATTTAGATTCCAAATGTTAAACCAATTAACTTTGTTATTTATATGATTCCTATTGCAAAAAAAATTATAGGTAGATTTAACAGAAACCTCACTATCTCTAGTGCCAATCTATTTCCTATTGTCTTTACCATATTTACAGCTAAAAGGCTCTGTCATTCTTATTTCATTAACATAAACTTCATCAAACAACTTATTAATGAGATTAACAATCTACTTACCTTGTACATTGATTAAGCCACCTACTTTACGAAACTCAACAACATTTTAGTTTAGGGCATGTACCATTTGGCTGTCATCTATCTGTGCAAATTTCTATTTCTTTTCCATTTCCAATTTTTAAACAATGATTCTCCTAAATAACATCTAAACCTTTATAAATGCTAGTCCATACCCAAGATTTGACAATTTTCTCTTATAATTTAGAGGATCAGTCTTGGGGAAATACTTATTCTTAAGGATAATACTCCAAAGTTTGTCAGGGTATTTTATAAGCCTCCAAGCAAGTCTAGTGAGAAGAGCAAGGTTGAATTTTTGAAGGTTTTTAATACCCAAACCTCTACTAGCTTTTCATGTGTAAACAGAATCCCATGCTTTAAGATAGACCCCTATGTAGCCTTTATTTTTCTGTCACCAGAAGTTTCTCTGAAGAGAATTCAATATACCAGGGGTGTTTTTAGGAAGGGAAATTACATCATTTGGTACATTGGCATAACACTAATCACAGACCTAATAAGGGTAGTTTTACCTGCTTGAGAAAGCAATTTAGCTTTCCACCCTTGAACCCTATTATAAACTTTATCCAACATATTTTGATAATTAAAACTCATAGTTCTATTAAAGAAAAGAGGCTTCCCTAAGTAGGTATCAGTTTTTGTAATTCTGTTGACTTTAAGAATTATAACTAACAGTTTACAATGATTATTTTGAACTTTTTTACTAAAGTATATTCCAGATTTTTAGTAATTTATAAATTGCCCGGAAGAATCACTAAAAACTTTTAAAATATTGAGGAGATTCCCAGCTTGCACAATGCTAGTAGAAGTACAATGAAAAGAGTCATCAACAAAGAACAAGTGGGAAACTGAGGGACAATTTTTATTGATTTTCGCACCAATAATATTTCCTATCTTTTCAGCATGTAGAAGAATCTTAGACAGAGCTTCCATGCAAATGATAAAAATAGTTGGTGACAAAAGGTCACCCTGCTTAATTCCCCTTATGGGTTTAAGAACTTCACTAGGAGATCCATTAACTAACACAACATAAGAAACAATAAAGATGCAAGTATAAATTATAACACAAAACTCATTAGAAAAACCAAAGTATTTGAACACCTTAATTATAAAGTTCCATTCAAGTCTGTCGAAAGTTTTCAACAAATCAAACTTAAAAGCCATATATCCATTTTTCTTTTTACTGGTTTTCATTGTATGTAAGATTTCAGAGATACTATTATATATATTATTTATTATTTGCATTCTTGGTATAAAAGCAAATTTGTTCTGATAAATAATAGAATCTAACATAGGTTTTATCCTGTTAGCCAAAATCTTTTTAACTATTTTATATAAAGCATTACTCAAACTAATTGGTCGAAAGTCACTAGGAGTTTTATTTTTCGGAATCAAATAAATGAAAGTATGATTGATTTTTTGATTGGACTTTTATTCTTTAAACACAGTTTATACCCAACTAACTATATCACCTTTAAGACTATCCCAATGGTGCTGATAAAAACCTGGATGGAACCCATCAGGCCCAGGTGTCCCCTATGAGTTCATCACAAATTCTAATATTGTCATCTGTATTAATGCAAAGTTTTAAAAATTTACTAAAAATTTGATCAATGTCATTGTCTTTTGATTGAGTTATTTCTCTAAAATGTTTGGTAAGAAGACAAGATAGATCGTTCTGACTTTCAATCCAAAGTCCACTATTATCCCTAAGAGCATGAATATTGTTTATTATTTTCCTTTCAGAGGCATTTTAATGAAAAAGTGTTATGATCATTATCTTTCATCCATTTCTCCTTGACATGCCGACTCTAATAAAAAAATTCTATTAAATAAAGAGTTTAATTCATTTTGCAAATGCTTTATTCGACTTTTAGTAGTTGAGTTATATGTTTTCCTATTTTCAGTGTTAATTTCATTTATAATATTTGATATATTTTTAAATATATTACCAAATTCAGATTTATTTCACATTTTAGGATCATGCTCCAGATTTTTGAGAATACTATTAATGTTATTGTTTCTACCCTACTCTGCTCTAAGGAACTTTCAATAGTACTATTATAAGTTTTATGTTCTCTCCAACATTTCATATACATGTAAAGTCTTATATATTTTTTTTTCCTTTAGGAATAGTCTCTAAGAGAGTCCACAAGGGCGCGAGTAAAACACGGATCAAAGATCAAATACCATATTTGGTCCGTAAATGTGAAGCGCAGAGGCGCGACTGTATTTGAGGTTTAGTCGCCAAATTCCACTGTAACATAGTAGATTTAGGAATTTTTTCGGAGTAAACATGGTTTAGTCGGATGGGATCGTAGTGTACCGCCTGGCATCAAGAGGCGTCGCAGTGTACCGCATGGAACGAAGCGTTATCCTAAGATAACGCTTAGAAACACGGGCGGTATCCCAGGAATGCGCCTGATCAAGCGGTAGCATAGAATAACGCCTGCTGAAACGAGACTCTAGGATCACGCCCACCACCAGGCGGACTCCTAAGACACCGCCCCATCTAAGCGGTTCATTGGAGCTACGCCCAACACTAGGCGGGTTCCTAGAATTGCGCTTGCAATTTGGTGCATCGCTAGAAGCCCGCCCCACTTTGGGCGTTCCTCTAGAGTAACGCCTGCTATACTTTTACCATTGAGTTTAGTTTACGTTGAAATTTTACCGTTGAGTTTACCGTTGCAACGGCAACAGCTATATTATGGCACTATATATGGGATATTAATCGAATTTCATCTTACTAAACTCACTCATTGCTATCTACTTAGTATTCGAAAATAATTAGTTCTTTTTCATTTCAGTATACTTTCCGAATCGATTAGAATTATGCCACTACCACCAAGACCACGAGGTCCAAATTTTACTACAGATGAAGATGTAACGATGTGTAAAATTCATTTGTCAATATCTCAAGATTCTAGTATTGGTACCGATCAATCAGAAGAAAGATTATGCTCTCGCATATTATATGGGATGAAAGAAGTCATACCTTCGATGCCACAACGCACTTGGACCTCCCTTCAGAAACGATTTCAGGGAATAAGTAAAGATGTGGCACTTTACTCTACAAAGGAGGCGGAAGTGGAACGTAAAACCATACTGGTTGGCCCCCCGAAAATAAGGTAACTACTCAGTTATTTTGACGATTAAATTACTGTTTTGAATTGTATATCCTCCACTGAATTGAATTAAAAAAAACAGATTGCAGAAGTAAGGAGGCTTTTCAAGGAAGCTAATGGTGGGAAACGTTTTAAGCATGAGGAGTGCTACGCAATTATTTTAGATAATATAAAATATTCCCGACGATCAACAGCTGTTTTCGATTCATCACAAGCTTTGTCAAATTACGAAAGCGTTGAGGAAAACCGGGAAACACAGGAAATTTTGGTAGACAATTCCAGTGGCTATGAAGACATAGGAGATATCTCTAACACATATACCCGTCAAATGGGAAAAAAAGAGTCGAAACGACAGAAGAAAGGGAAAGCACATTGTAGTAGCCAACAGGAAATGATGGAAAATATTTATGGAGAGCAACAAAACTTCAACACCAACTATACAGAACAAAAAAAAATGAAGATGGCGCAGAGAGAATCCGAGTTTGCAGCAAAACTAGCTGAGAAATCGACAAAGTTTGCGGCAAAACAACTAGGAAAGAAGCGGACAAGGAATTCCGTATAATGATGATGGATATCTCTGGGATGGATCTGGGATCAAGACAGTAATTCGAATTTAAGAAGGCAAATTTTTTGAAGAAAAGATTAAACCAACCTTAAAGGATTTTTGGAATACCTTATACCTATGTGAAGGGCAGTCTTATTAGCATTGTCATTTTAAGTTTCAACTTGTATGAACTAATTAATTTTATTTTAAATTTTATTTTTTTTGTTTTTTAAAAACTCACATGCCTTTAATAAATGACCGTTGCCACTCCAGTTACAAAATGACCATTGCCATATCCTACTTTCACTACCATCACCTGCAAACTCCCATCTTCTGCTTCAACAACACAATTCTTAAAAAAAATTCAAACAAAACATACATAATGGAGGGTTCAAGCTCATCACCAATTACCAAGTGTTCTCTTTGTATTTCTGCTGGTCATGTTGCCAGAGATTGTCCTTGGGAAGGTAGAAAATGCACACTAACCAACTGCAAGGGGTACATGTTTCTTACAAAAACAAAAAAAGGAAATGCTGGAATTCAACCTTATGTGAAGTGAAACTACTGTGGAGTTTTCATCTGATTAGATGCTTATGTAGTTTCACACCAAGGTATTCCACCACCTATTCCACCAACTTTACCAGATGATGAAAACTGGTTAAAAAAGAAGCAATTTTACTGCTACTCATGTGGGGAAGCTGATCACATGGCTTACAACTGCAGAATCAATCTCTTACCATGCACAGATCCATGTTGTGATGGTAATATGAAGCTGCTCACTTCTAAAAAACCTGAATCTATTAGAAACAGATTCTACTTATGTCAAACATGTAAGAAGGTTAAGTTTCAATAAATATGTAAGCAACTGTTGAAATATGTATGAACTAAGATATTGTCATACTATTATAACTAGGTAATAAAGAAAATAACTTTGTAACTTCATATAGTTTTCATATCATAACATAAATTGCAACATGGAGATAGTACTAGTACTCTGGAGAAAGGGTTGGTCACAAAATTGAATCATATACCATTTATGAGGACCTGTTCTGAAAATAGGTGAAAAACGACTTTCCTCATTCAATTTAGAAACGTTTTCAATCTTCCATTTGAATCTTGAAGATGAAGGGACGTCGTCGACAATAACTTAGCATGTGCAGCAAGCCTTTAAACCCCTAGGTGCCCCTAGCGGCCGAGTTGTGTCTCGGACGGGTTTACTAAAGATTTACCCACAAAACCTATCCAGAGGATTTACAAATTTTTAATCCTCACCAAAATCTGACCATAAGTGTTCGATCAAGTCATTTCGCAAAAGAATATGAGTATCTTTGTCGAATAATGCATGTCGTCGTTGGTCCATTCCCATTTTCGAAAGTTCACATGTGTTGTGTCTAGAATATTTACCGGTGCACCGTGGCTGCGTTGATCATACTCATGCAGCCAATCACCGGGTAAACGTTTATCCTCCACTATCATATTATGTAGAATGATTACCGTCTTCATTATATATGCTAGTACGTCAGGATTCCACATTCGTGATGGTTGCTTGATGATTGCAAATTGATTTTGCAGTACGCCGAAGACTCGTTTTACATCTTTTTGGCAACCCTCTTGCCTAGCAGAAAAATTTTGTTTCTTCGCCGAGTCTGGATGTTTAATCGACATCATAATAGTAGCTATCTCCGGGTATATTCCATCACCAAGATAGTACCCCATATCGTATTGATGTCCGTTGACAATAAAGTTCACAGCCGGTGCTTTCCCGTTGATAAGCTTTTTGAAAATATATGAACGGTTCATCACATTTATATCATTGTTAGAACCAGGCATACCAAAAAATACATGCCAAAACCACAGATCATATGACACCACTGCCTCCAGGATAATACTTTCACTACCTTTGTACGCAGTGTAAGCACCTGATTCAGCCGATGGGCATTTATCCCATTTCCAGTGCATGCAATCAACACTACCCAGCATCCCCGGAAATCCCCTTTCCTTGTTCTCAGCAAGAAGTAGTTCAACATCACGCTTAGTTGGTGTGCGCAAATATTCTTTCTCGTACAGATGCACTATCGTCTTACAAAACCTACGAGTCGCTTCCAAAACTTTGGTTTCTCCGATCCGTAAATACTCATCTGTTGCATCTGCCCCACATCCGTAAGCTAACATTCGTATTGCTGCAGTAATTTTTTGTTGAGGGGTTAATCCAAGAACACCACAAGCATCTCTTTTTTGAACAAAATACTTATTTACAACTACGACATCTCCCAATATACGGTTGAATAATTCTCGCCGCATTCTGAATCTTCTATGAAATACATGAGGAGGAAACGTCGGTTTCTGCAAAACTAATCTTTCCACAGAAGTTTTGTACCGTCATCACGTAATCTTGGTACTTTGATACGAGTTTGAGGCCAGTTCATACTTGAAGCGATCAATCCCGCAGTGACTGCTTCATTATTTTGGCTCAATGCAAGTCAACCTTCGTCTGATGAGTACAGACTATTGTTATCATCACCACACGATGATGAAGAAGAAGATGATGGAGAAGAAGATGATGAAGAAGAAGAATAATGAGGAGGAATAGAAGAACAAGAACCATAATACTAATTGTTATTTTGATAGTATGCCATTTTCTTTTTGATGTTTGTATTTTGGGTTTGTATAATTGGAGAATCGAGTGTTCAATTTATAGGCAAATTAAGATAAGATTTTGAGTTTTGAATTGCCAATACACGGTTGGTAGTTTAATGCAACAAAGTTGAGGCAAGTGGGGTGGACAGACGAATCAGAGATATGAAATGTCGGTTGACAAGACAATACCAAATGACCAAAAAGACAAAAGTTAGAAAAAGAAATTCAGAGTTTTGAATTGACAATACACGGTTGATATTTTAATGCAAAAACAGAGTTGAGGCAAGTGGGGTGGACGGACGCATCAGAGATATGAATTGTGTGTTGACAAGACAATACCAAATGACTAAAACGACGAAGGGAAAAATTTTCAGAGTTTTGAATTGACAATACAAAACTAAGGGATAAATTAAACGATATTAAATGTAAGAAAAATAATTTGAAAAGACAATTCAAATCTGAGAAAAGAAAAAGTTTTCTGTTCAACTAACAATTCAATGCTAATAATTTGGGAAGATTTAGGGTTCAAGAGGGAGGCGGAAGAGGGTTTGTTGTTGAAAAACAAAGGGTTCAGGAGAGAAAAATAGGGTTCGGCGGAAGAAGAAGGAAATGAGAATGGGGCGGGCTGCTAGCAACTCGCCTGGAATCCCAGGCGGGGCGCTAGGACACCGCCCATCCCATTCATCCCACACGGTAACTTCGCACATGTACTTCGCCCAAACAAGCGTGATTCTAGGACTTCGCCCAATCAAGCGTGATTCTAGGACACCGCCCGTCTCTTGGGCGTGGTCCTACGATACCGTCCACTACCAAGCTCACGTTAGGATTCCGCCCCATATCGAGCGTTACGCTAGGATTCCGTCTCGCGCAAGCGTTACCACCACCGTCTTTCCAAGCGCATCGCTGGGACACCGCCCAATACCATGCGAATTGCTAGAACACCGCCCGACTATACATGGCTGTTCTTGGACTGGACCAAAAACTAAAATTTTTAGTCTTTGGTCTTTTACTCTAGTCGACCCATTGTGGTTGCTCTAACATGATTAGGGAATGATCATAGACTACTCTAGTGAGATGCTTAGTACAAGACCTTGGGAGGAACTCTAACCATTTATGACTAACAATAACTTTACTCTAACCTGAATGTTTTATTCACCAAGTTTTTATTTGTCCATGTAAAGGGAAGGCTAGTAAAATTCAAATCCACTAGACCTAAATTCTGGATGCAACCATACACATAAGAAAGACTACTACTAGAAGAGCTATCGTTACCACCCTCCTTTTCATCCTTGTGCAGAATGAAGTTCATATCATTTATTATAGCCCAAGGGCTAGTAATACTACTTCTGCTAGTTATGAAATTCCATTGTTTTATTCTTATGATATTATCTAAATCATCATAAATATACGAAATATTCATAATAAGAGTAATATATATATAATTTTAAAACAATTTAAAAAGTTATGATAGAAACCTTGTGTAGAACGAATTTCATATCATTTATTATAGCCCAAGGACTAGTAATACTACTTCTGCTAGTTATGAAATTCCATTGTTTTATTCTTATGATATTATCTAAATCATCATAAATATACGAAATATTCATAATAAGAATATTATATATATAATTTTAATACAATTTAAAAAGTTATGTTAGGAAGTCGTAGAAAGTTCAAATTCTAAAACTTCTGATCCCATTTAAAAGAATATGAACCAATTAAAATTATGGGTTTTAAGATCTTTCAATATTTTTTACAACACTGGGTGAGTGAACAATACACAAATTTATATACTATAAATTTACATTTCACTTCTTCGTCTCCATTAATATTTTTTTACCGAAAATTTTACCGTCCCCATCTTCGTCTCCTAATATTTTTTCTTCATCTCCATCTTCAACTTACCTTCAATTTTGCCGTCCCCATCTTCTTCATCTCCGCTAATACATTCTTTAACCTAAAACAGTCCCAATCTTCAAAAAGAGGCTGTTAATCTTTCCTCTTTAAATACTATAAATCATCAAAAATCGCAAAATGCCCATGATTAATCAATCAAATAAATTGTTATTCTCTCTAAAACCTGATAGGAAACAGGGTTTGCTCCTTATCTCTTCTCTGCTATTTTGATTTTGTGCAATTTTCTTATTTCTCACTACATGATTTTGTTTTATCACTGATTTTACTTGTAATCCTATTATTTTTCAGTTCTGCTGCTTGCGAAAATGGTATAAGTGAAGAGTTTGTTTTTTGTATCATAGCGGGAATTGAAACTATGGTTGTTACGGATGTATCTCTTGCATTAGAGGCTTAATTTATGAAAAGATGGGAATTTGAGAGCTTGGAAGAAGCTTCAAGTAGCATGTCTTCGTGGTTCTCAGGCTTAAATACCCCACCATTCCTAGAACAGAGATTTGTCCAGAACGCTTGGTATGTTGTTTTGACATAAAGTTAAATTCTTTGATTTCCTTACCTCTTCTGCAGTTGCTGACATGGGTAATCGAACAGATGAACTGGAGCAGAGCATCAATGAGATCAGAACAGAAAGAGAGGAGATGAAGGCAATCATAAACTGTAGTATCTACCATCTATGAGTATATTTCTGAGTACGTAATTTTTTATTTCATGCGATTCAAGTACTCTCTCTATTCGAAATAGCTACCCACATTAATCCACTGCAATGCTTGATTATTAGTTTATATGGGAGTAGCCGAGTAGGTTGTTTCCTATAGAATTAATTCAATCTCTTTCAATCTTTTCTTTTAGTGGCATTGTAGAGTAATTCATGATTTCAATTGGTTTTTTTAAGTGTGGTCTCCTTATGGTTAGACCCTGCAAACCCATCTTATGGATATGTTGTGCTATTTATATCCTTTGTTGTCTGTATACAAAATGTTTTGGTATAAGTTAAGAGTTACTCTTATTTTATTCATAATCCTATCTTCCTTTTGTGGTACCAAGTCTTGGCATGAAAGATTTGTGGGGACTGTTGAAGGCTTTGGTTGTTGCCAGTATAGTAAATGTGATTGGTGATATCGTACTGTGCATGTTCTTAGACTATGGAATTGTTGGTGCTGCCTGGGCAACGATGGTCTCACAAGTACGGCTCTGCATTCTAATTGTTTTATGATGGTTATGCTATAATAGTGTGGCTTTTTATATTTCAATGTTACCAAACTGGGCATGTTTTCTTTCCAAGTAGTGACTTGCAAAAACTGTTCCAGGTTGTTGCTTCCTTTATGATAATTGGGGCTTTAAAGAACAAAGGCTACAATACTTTCTCCGTAGCTATTCCATCACTTAAAGAACTTCTGCAGATATTTGAACTCGCTGCTCAAGTATTCGTAACAATGATCTCCAAGGTTTGGTACATATTAATAGGTTATGTGGCGCAGTATTTCTACAGTAGTTCTTTTCTTTTATCTCTGATTATCCGAGTTCTATTGATATTCAGGTGGCCTTTTATCCTGTCCTTCCATAATTTGCTACATCTATGGGTACTCGTAAAATTGCATCTCATCAGGTTAACATTATGCCAATATGTGGGATTTAAGATGTTTATGTTCTCATCTATTGCTGTTTTATCTTTGTAGAACTCGATGGGTGTGATTAACTTTTTTATTTATGTAATTTCAGGTTTTGATTCAGGTTTTTGTATGCATACCGCATGGGGTGAGCCTCTCTCCCAAACTGCACAGTCCTTTATGCCTGAGTTAATATGTGGAATCAATAAAAGCTTGCAAAAGGTTATCTTCTTTCATAAAACTACAGTAGTAACATCTTATGTCTTTGGTTTTAGTTTGCTCACCCTTTTTTTTGAGGCAGAAATAGGAGACCACTTATATGATCATATTGTTTTCAGAGTGTTATGTGAGTGTTGACTTTATTATGCCGTATCTATTCAACATGAGTTTAAATTTTGTTATTGTTTAATTTGTTAAAGTTATGAGCTTATCTTTATTAGTTGTATGTGCTGAAAGTTTTATAACATCACACAGGCACGGATGCTATTAAAGTCGCTTTTGGTCATAGGAGCCATAGCTAGAGCAATATTGGGGGAGTTGTTGCTCTTAAAATAGTTTGTTTGTAATGAATGATTTGGTATGAATTTAAAACCTAGCTTTTAAAAATAGGTTGATGCCAGATGGGTTTCCCATGATTACTGAATTTTCAATCTACTTGGGCACGACGATTCTATAGGCCTGCTTCTACTAAAGAGATTGTACGTATGATTCTATAGGTCTGCTCCTACCGAAGTGTGTGCTAATTAAGTTTATATACCATTTTTGGAGTGCATATTATTTTGAATGACATGAGCTTAGTATGCAAATTTGTATGCATATTATAAGGTGTTCTAGATATAATTTGATGTTCCCTTTTTTTTATATTTTGTGACCAAGTTGAGTTTTTTGTCTATTTATCTCATGAGATTTTATGTTTGTAGGTGTGGAAATCTATTAAGCACCTACACAATTGATGCCAGGGATGTGTGGCAGGCTTCCATGAGTCACACATCCTTAGGGGATGATATCATCAATCCGCAAACCAGATCTGTTGGAGAAAAAACTACCACCATACCCATATTATAAATTTACATAAAGTATGGTGAAGAAAATTTATCACTTGAAAGCATTGTAGAGAGTTCCATTACGCTTTATTGGATGCGGGGCTGTTGTAACAACTCAATGCTTGAGCGGATGGTTAGTACTCAATAATCTGTGCATGACATATGTGCCAACTTATACTAATTACTAAATATTTTAATTAGATATTTAAAGAGTAGTTATAGTTAGGAAATAAACTGGGTTCTTTTGAAAGCTTTAAACTTTATCGTGATACACTGCCACGTACTGAAGCAAATATTTTCAACACTCTTTATGAATTAGTATAGATGCAATTGAACTCCAGCCATTTACTGTGAACAATTTCTTTAAATTTTAGCTAACACTCGGCATGTTTCAGGTCTTAAGTTGTAGCTTAGATCCTTTCAGGTGCTGTTAAAATTGTTTTCCTTTATAGGTGACTTGAAGCTCTGTTTTGGTTGTTTTGGTTAGTCTCTTCATTTGGTTGTTCAGTTATTTGTGGGTTCAAGAATTTCGATATGAATTGATTAAAAAAAATTGATTTGATGAAAACGTAGGAAAATATGGACTATTCCGAATTCTGAAAAACATTTTGTATGGAATTAGGGTTTAGAATGAAAAATCTTTCACATGTTCAAGCACAAAATCGATGAATATCGCCTCTTAAAGATTGTACGTTATACTTCTTTGGTAATTACAATACTCAGGCATTCTCGCATAAGAATTTTGTACACAGTAACAATCATGTTATAACCAGTGATTAGCAGCTTGCAATCGTACTCTCATACATCTTTTGTTGTTTTTATCAGTGACAAGGTTATTCTTCACCAGCAGATATGCAATATATTGATACGACCTGGGAAATCCCAGTGGTGCTTCCTCTTCTTGACTGGGTAAGGAAACAATACTTATTTACATTAAGTGTATGTTTTGATCATATAAATAATTAATTATTGAAATAAGAGTTTGTTGATCCAGGTGTCAAGTGAGGAGGTTAAGTTAGTTGAGGTTTTATTGCTTCAAAAAGCATTGGGTTCCATGAGCTCGGAGCTGGAAGCTTCTAAATCAACAACCTTGACTGAATGCAATAGGAATTTGTTGCTTCGAAGTCAGCTAGAAACATCTATGAAGGAAATATCATTTTTATATTACAGAATTACTGAATTGAAAAAGTTATGCAAGGAGCATTCATGTTTGAAGGTGTGGTTTTGCATTTTTGGTTTTCTTAGTATTTGAATCTTTTAGATAGTCATTTCAACCAATTTTTCATTTTGTAGTGTGTATCATATACTATAACAATATAGTACTGCGGTAGAAAAAAAGTTTGATTATGGTATGTGGTAATGTACTTGCTTGAGCAGTAGAGACTGTGGCGAGTTTTCAGGTGGTTGGTTATCCAGCAATAATCATGGCATCTTGAGTGGCGTTGGTAAAGGCATGAGAAAGGTTTGCATCATACTTATCCCCCATCATGCTAGTCTCTTCTTTGATGTTCTTAGCATTCAATAGTTGTTTTCTAAAGCCTATTTTTTGAGAGTATCATAGCAAAAGATACTTCTTCTTCTTCAGTCTTTTGTCCTTCCTTATGGAGCATTCAGGATTCTATAGGAGAGATTCAGAAGTCACCTATCAAGGAACGATCATATATCAAAGAGCACGATGTGGAACGAAATCTGTTTCAATCTTTTAAGGAGCAATATGTTGAAGATTCAGCATTAGAGCTTCAAAGGTGAATAATGAAATTACATTGTTCACAAATCACTGCATTAAAGAAGACGTTGAAGGGTAAACCTAAGAATCTCTTATTTCTTGTCTTATCAATTCATTATTAGTTGGCTTTGGTATATATTGTTATGCTTTGGAATAATCTTATGCTTGATACAATAATATTTTTATGAATTTAATTTCCTTAATGAACTAGTGGGAGGATGGACTCGGGAGTACAAGGGTCTCATTTATGATGTGACTTTGTCTACCACTTCCATGTTATGCATCTCATAAACCAGGTGTGACAAGAACATATGATTCATAGATCATAATTACGAAGATTATGCTCTTTTTGTAGCTGCAGTAGGGGAGGTATCTGCGACAACTTTTTGGAAGATATAAAAATACCAAATGAGTCTAGAGTGGTTGTTGTGCTTACCAAATGGGTTTTGAGAGACAATGGTTGTTGTGCTTACCAAGCGACATTTTCAGCTGACTTGCCGATACAAATTTGTGGTGGCAAGCCATGTCTATCGTACCTGCCTCTTCCCTTTCCTACTGTTTGTAACTTAGTTTTCGGTTTTGGTCCGTGTTATGTTGTATAAATAGTGTATAAATAGAGAAGAACTGTTGTTTTGCCAGATATAAAATAAATAAATTAAGAACAATATTAAAAGTTCTTTAGCCATTATCCTGTGAGCACTCTCTATAGGACCATTAACAGTAACCTGTGCCACACACTGTGCTGTTAAAAATTACCTATATTAGGAAAAATTGGATAATGAGGAGCAAATTACCGATATAAACTCCAGAAATATAAAATTAATCCCGTGCAACGCATGGCTAAACACCAAGTTTTTTATAACTTGAAAATGGAAAACATTATCTATAAAGGAAATAAGGTTAGCAAAAACTCCCTGAAACTGTGCAATAACATAGCCTCCTGATCTACCAAATGAAGGAAAAATGAACCAGTATTTCGCATGAAGTCTGAAAAACTTTTTCCACAACAAAATTTTTAACTTTTGTTTCAGATAAGAATAACAAGGTTACGAGTTTTATTAAGGTAATTTAGATGGTATTTTTTACGAAAAGATCTAAATCCCTGCAAATTCCTGGATAATACTCTAAAGTCATATCCAAAAGTTCTTTCATCATAATAACAAAGGAGAAGAAAGCAGTATGACATAAAGGAAGAAGGGAGATATAGGGGCTCCAATATCAATAGAGGGGCTCCTCTATGAGGCGAGGTGACCCAATTTTCCGTTAAGGGATGTTCTAGGGGTAAAGTTAAATGTCCATTTTAACCTTTACCCAATAAAAAAGACAAATTTGTCCTTCAATTAAAATCTTTCCATCTCCTCCATATCTTCTCCTTCTCCATTTTAATCAAATTTCTCCATCGAATCAAAATTTTATCGCCGATTAAACTCCCAATTTCGTGATGAAGAATACTAATAAATGTGTAGAAAGTAGTAGTGATGACAATCCGGATAAAACTAAATTACACTAACTAATTTGATGAAATCACGATTTGAAAGATTGATTTTTTGTTGTTCAGAGAAACTTACGGTTGGGTTTCATGTCGAACCCAACCGTAACACCAAGAACACCGAAGAACACCATTTTTGTCCAGATTTACGGTTGAGTTTTCAACCAAACCCAACCGTAACTAATTTGTTCTTCATATTACGGTTGGGTTATTAAACGAACCCAACCGTAACTTCAAATGTAGGAGATGAAGATTCAATTAAGATTTACGGTTAGGTTTTCAACCAAACCCAACCGTAACTAATCTTTAAACCTCAATCGTAAAATTAGATAAATAGATTTTAAGATTTTTCATTTCTACCTTGTATAGAATTGAAAGACGAAGCTAACCCAAAAAAAATGAGGTCAATCGGACATCGTATGAAGGAGTTATGATCAAAACGATGAAATGTATCCAGGAATATTTACGGTTGGGTTCGCCAATAAATCCAACCGTAAATTTGAGATTTTTGGGCTTCATTGAGCCCAAATTTACGGTTGGGCTTATTGGCGAACCCAACCGTAACTATTCCTGGATACAAATAGATTTCACCGTTTTGATCATAACTCCTTCATATGATGTCCGATTGACCTCATTTTTTTTGGGTTAGCTTTGTCTTTCATTCTCTACAAGATAGAAATGAAAAAATCTTAAGATCTATTTATCTAATTTTAAGATTAAGGTTTAAAGATTAGTTATGGTTGGGTTTTGGCTTAAAACCCAACCGTAAGTCTGAGGAAGGTTTATTCTTCATATTACGGTTGGGTTACGGTTGGGTTTTTAGGCAGAACCCAACCGTAAATACATGTTGAAATTGTAAGAAAAACTAACATAATAAGTTACGGTTGGGTTTTAACCCAAAACCCAACCGTAAATTCTACTGGATACCACA
Source organism: Papaver californicum (assembly GCA_023531435.1). Taxonomy (NCBI): domain Eukaryota; kingdom Viridiplantae; phylum Streptophyta; class Magnoliopsida; order Ranunculales; family Papaveraceae; genus Papaver; species Papaver californicum. The sequence goes on from JAJJMC010029982.1 coordinate 220,318, forward strand.
AAATTGGATTCTCTATTTGTGTGATTTTCAGTTTTTCTTTGTTTGAATGACCCAATTTACCTTCAATCTAGTTAAAATGATTGAATAAGTTCACTTTTTTGATTTTGAAACCCAAATTTGTCCTTAAAACTCAATGCTCCAAGGGATGGCTTACGGTTGGGTTTTAAGGCAAAACCCAACCGTAACTATGGGAAAAAAATGTGTTCTTCATTTTTCTTCGACTTACGGTTGGGTTTTAAGGTAAAACCCAACCGTAATTGGTTAATTCTTCATATTACGGTTGGGTTATTAAACAAACCAAACCATAACAAATCTTTAAACCCCAATCGTATAATTAGGTAAATAGATTTTAAGATTTTTT
>JAJJMC010029982.1:225678-240008 GCA_023531435.1 Papaver californicum
AATGGCTGAAATTCTTTTCTTCTCTCTTTTGTGTCCGTCTCTTCTATATTAAGTTCTTCTAAAAAATAGCACACCAACAAAACCCTAACTATATGTATATACTAGTTTTTCCTAAAACTACTCGGAATTTTTCTCCCCCACGTAGTGTTAACCTAAACCTAATACTAGAGAGCATGCAGTTCTAGGATAAGGGGTTTTACACTTAAACCTCTAGAATCATTTTTTTTAAAATTTCTTTGAACATCTTGACTATCAGTCTTGGGTATTTTCCTTTCTCTATCAATATAACAACATGATGAAGACAATCATTATAGTTCCTATAAGGACCAGAAGTTAAGCTAATTTGATCTTGCGTCATTCGAGTAAGATGAGCAATAAAATCATTGGAAGGGATATCAGAATTGTGACTTGAATATAAACGACTTTCTAAATGAAGAGAGTTTGATTTTTGATAATGTGGAAGGTAAATTGATCGTAACAGAGAGTTTTGCTAGTTGTGTGGGAAAAACTTTTGGTAATGGAAGTCATATTTTTTTTCTGCATGCCAATAGTGCTATAGAACGAAGGAGTATGTGATAGATACATTTATCTATCTTATTTGAGCTCATTTTAATATATTGTTAGTCCTTATTTTATACTTATAGTGGTATTTATTGTGTTTGTAGGTATTTCGAAGAATTAATAATCGTGGAAAAGTTGGCTTAAAAGTATTAAAGGGCACCCTATAAAAGTGTTAAAGGCACCCAGAAATTGATAAAGGCACCCCAATACTTTTGATAAATGCACCCACATTTGGTTAAATGCACCCATTCTCTTTCAAATTCAAAACATGAATTGCCGGGAAAATTGGTTCTCTCAAACTATTGAATCTGAGAAGCTTTGAAATAAGATTTTTGGGTTGTTGAGAAATCAAGACAAAAATATATTCTTGCCTTTTTATAAGGAAGTTTTACACGTTTGGAAGCATCAAAATTAAAACAGAATCGTGTTAAAATGGGATTCTCGAATAAAATGGGAAGATTATATATTCTCGGGTATATTTATGGTTGTAATAAATCCTTGAGATTAAGAAGATATGATTCTTGAGTTGTAATAGAGAAACATGATCAAAGAGGTTAGTCGAGATTTGGACAACAAAATCAGAAAGGAAACAACGAGTTGAATAAAGCAAGAAAATATCACCGAAAGTTTTTATGTTGATCTGCCGAAAATATTTGATTCGATCTGAGAGTTATTGTCGAAGATTTGGTAGTTGTGGATGTTCTAGTATATAAAGGAGGTCGAGTGAAGCATTAGAAGGGAGGTTGTCTTCTGCCAGGAGCTACAAAAAATCAAACTCATGAATTAGGGTTCTTGAGAGGTCAAGAGGAGGAAGAAGACCATATACATTGAAGAACAGTCGCAGCAATCCGTCGCCAATTTTTTGGTTTTCAATTGTTATGGCGACGGTATTTGTTACCGTCCTAACGACAGATTTGATTAAGCACAGAGAAATTGTTATTGAATCGTTAATTAATTTAATAGTTCTTAAAGTTTTTACGACGCCACTGGTCAGTTCTTCTTTGTAATTTCTTATAAAATTATAAATAAAAAGTTTTCTTCTTTACTTTCTTCCATTCTTTTTGCCATGAGTATCCAGAACCCTCACCTAGGATTAGAGAGGAAGTCTTATTGTGTTTACTAGCATGTCATAATTATTTTCTATAATAATTAATTCTCTTAGTATTATTCTTGTCTAATCACGATAATAGTTTTCTTCATGTGTCCCATAATGATAAATTAAATGATTCAATTATTCTTTGTTAGAGACTAGCATTTTATAATGAAGATGATTATTAATTCTTTGAGAAATATTAATTGATTAAAACTTTATATTTTCCTAGACGCATATAATTGTCCTAAGTCGTCTTGTGCTATTTTTTAGAGAATATTATAGATAATGATTATAACAATCTAGTTTACATAGTTGAGATGGAATCTTGAATCCTAGGTTTCCTTTCATTTGTATACAATATCATATTTTATTTTATTTATGTTTTAGAATTTAAGAATATAAACACCAAATCAATTTTGTCATTAGCACTTGATTAATTAAAAACTAGAAATTGCAATTCTAAAATCCATGTGGAACGAACCTTGCTTGCATATTGTCTCATCGACAGCCGTGCTCTTGCGGTCTACGATAAAAATATCACATCAAGTTTTTGACGCCGCAACCAGGGATTGAGAAATTATGATTTTTATTTTTTCTTTAATTTTGTATTAATTAGTTTATATTATTTTTATTTTATTTTTATTTTGTCTTTTAGATTTTACTTGGGTATTTTTCTTAGCTTTGATGTGCAGGTGATGTTTTACATTAATTGTGGAAATTTCCTACCAAAAAAGGTAAGTAATAAAACCCATTTTTTTCCATTAATTATTAGATTTTTTTTATTTTTAAAAACAATTTGTATATCTTTTAGATTTTATTTTATTTTGTATATAAAAAACATTTTGCACACCAATTGCATCGTCACACTACCGATTTTTAGAAAACCCATAGAAAAGAAAGCTAAACCCATACCGATGGCCTGATGGGAGTTACCAGATGAAATTCCACAAGCCTTAGCCTCGTACCTTTGACTAGTCTTTGACTGTAGGTATATTCTGCTAAGGTAACATGAGCTTACTTATTTTAGTCAACCTTGTATTTGCATTTGCACCAAATAAATAAATAAATAAATGTCGAACTGGTATTATGAGGACCAATACAATACATATCGACCTGAGTTTCAAAATGGACAATATCCTTACTATGATCATAGTGTGGATAGTACTTGGAACCACTACCAACCCTCTGGAGGTTATGGTTCAGACCATGGTGATCCTAATTATTATTCGCATGTGCACCAGTAATATGAACCGACAAATGGGCAATATTGTAGTTAGTATAACGCGTGTTCTCCGTATTTGGAAGATTTAATTAAACAGTTAATACTTAACACTTCTTATGATGCTAGTCTGTCTTTAGAAGATTCACTCAAGCAGTTGACTGAAAATTCACGTAGGAGAGACTTATTATGAGAACAAATTCATGAGACCTTTAGAGAAATCGAAGAGGAACGTCAGCTGCTAGTATTGCTCCAAGTGAACTTGATTGCCAATATAATGTTTTCAATTTTACCCTTGATAATACTGATAAATTTTTACCTAATATAGGGGACGAGGTTAGAATAAGAGACACTACTTGTCTAAATAGTTTTGTCCAAAATGAAATTCAGGTGTTACAAACCCTTCATCTTGTTGATGTGGTTTACCCAGACCATAATACTGTAATTAATTTTGTTTTCCCCAAAACACTTTTCTTCCAAACATCTAAACTTCAAATGTGTCAATTTTTAAAATTTGGAGCTAAATCTGATTCTTTTAGAAAATTTGAATCGACACATTTTCTTGAGAATGACCACCACTCTTACATATTCCATTGTGGTCAACTTTGTGAGTCAAATCCGATTTACTTTAAGGATCCATAATTATTTTGACTATTGCTATGTGATTCGTAAATTGTGACTAATTCTTTCTTGTTTTGGCTGAAGACTTTAAACTTAGCGCTCTATGGGAGGCAACCCATATGCTTTTGGTACACGGTGCTGGTAATCTTTCCCTATCTCTTTTACTTTGCTTGGTATTTCTCTTTGTTCGTGCTTTCATTTATTTATCTTTAGAACATCGAGGATTATGTTCAGTTTAAGTTTGGGGGTAAGGGATAAAAGATTAAAAAAATTTAGTTGTACCAATTTCCAACTTCTAGAGTCACGCAGTAGCCGTTTAGTTAAGTTTATTGATTCTCTCCAGATGTTCTTTGACTATACAAAATATATATTGTTTGTACCTAAAAATTGCTCCAAGGCAAAACAACGTACTGTTGAATTACTTTTTAGGTTCAAGGATCAAAATCTTACAAAACGTATCCAAACAAGAAGAATGTTTGTCTTCGGTTTCAAAGAGAGGAAATTGGTTGATCTTTGGGGAGGAAAGCAAAGAAAGTTGAAGGAATTTTGTGTGTGTGTGTGTTGAATGGTATGTAGAGTGCAGAATAATAGAGTTTGTGAGAATGATTTCTATCTCTTCTTCGTTTTGTCCTGTGTTTTGAAATGGGCTAAGTAGCCTATTTATAGTAATTGGGATCACACACTTTCCTTTGTAAAGTAGTGGAAGTTGTGGGGAAATGGAGAGATGGAGGTTGTGGTAGTAACCGTCCACTTTGTCTTGGAAAGTTTCTGGAAACTTCCAGATCATTACTCCCTCACTTTTGCAACCGCTTCAACCGTCTTTACTTACTTTGTAACTTCTTTGCTATTACCACCAGACCAAAACCTTATGGTTAATCCCCATATGTAATATAAGTTGATTTCTCGCAAGAGTTAGTGGAGATGTTGCGGGAGCTGATAGAGCCGTTACAAGAGCACTATAGCTGGCGCTGGACTGGAGTTGTTGCTGCTGGAGCTGAGGCCGCTGCGCTGGAGGGAGAGCTGCTGCTGGCTCTGGAGGGAGCACTGCTGGAGGGTTGGCGCCAACATTACGCGGGTAAAGTTGGCGCTGGAGTAGTATTATGGCTACGCTGGTGGGAGCGCTGCTGGAGGGTTGGAGCCAACGTTACCCGCGGGTAACGTTGGCGCTGGAGTAGCGATATGGCTGGCATCGTGACCGTGGTGATGGCAAAGTGCTATCATTACCTGGGTAACGTTGGAGCTAAAGTTACTCGTTGGCATTATGCTTGGCCTTTATATAGCACATTCAAAACATATTCAAGGAATTCAGCCGTGAAAGTTTGCGACTTGAGATAATGTTCGATACGACTCTGTATTAAAATAGTATGATGTTTTTGATAGCACATTTATTCGAGAATAATGTAAGATCTCAGAATACTCATTGTGCCCTTTTCGCTCGATTTTTTGATAAAATAACTATTTTACCCCTAGTCCAAATCTTGATGAATGTGACTTTTCCCCTCTAATTATAAAATGACCATTTTTCCCCTTGACGTGTAAAATAACTATTTTACCCCTGGGCTGAAAAATTACCCAAATTGATCCTTTATCAAAAATCCACCATCAACAAATATCCAGAACACATTCTTGTTCCTGAATGGATACCAATGCTCCTAGATAAATTTCATATTAGTAAAGAGCAAATCAAAAATTAATTCTAGTGCTATATTCACAAGATGAATTCCTAGAATATATTTTGTTTTCATCAAAATAAATCACTAAATCGATTTATAGCTTTTTCTCAGCAGAATTCTAAGTCCACTGTGAATATTTGCTCTTTTATACATATGGGCTAATGTCGGGTAGCTTCGAGAGAATGGCATGGATGTACATAGCAATAATGGTCTTAAAAACATAGCAAATTATGGTCCCAAGAGCATATGATAAAAAGAGAAATAAAATAGTAAACAAAGAAATAATAATAATAAAATATATAAACGAGGGATTGGTGGGACCGTGTCGGCCATGTTGCCGACGCATGGTCGGTTCCCCTCCCTTATATTTTAAGTATTGTTTTATTTAAAACTCCTCTATGTAGGATTTCCTCTTTCCACCAAGATTCTTTGAGATTCTGTTTTATCTAAATATATGCTACAGAGACCATATGATACACAAAGCAACATAGGATGGTCCCGCTACCATCCTGACCGGTTTTTTATCCCATTTAATATATTAAAATATTATTATTTTAATATTTTCTAAATCTTGGTCTTCACATTAAAATCCTATTTGGTCTTTTATATCAAAAATCTCTCTCCTAGGTCTCATTACAAAAATATCAAAATAATACCAGAGAGACGAAAAAATATATAAAAACAGGAATGGGCCCGCTACTGCCATGGTGGCCCGTTTACCACATGGACAGTCCTATCACCACCATTGGTTGGTTCCTCCTCTTACCACCTTTGGTCGGTCCCATCTCCGTCACCACCTTTAGTCGGTCCCACTGCCACCTTTGGTTTGTCCCTTACTCCACCAAGTGGTCAGTCCTTTCACCACCACTTGGTCGGTCCCTCTGCCACTCCTTAATTGGTCCTTCTGCCATATTAAGGTTTACTATTAAATCAATTAATGAACATAAATTTAATTAAATCTTGCTACCTAATTTCTTTTTGATTGGTCTTTCTACTAATAATTTAATTGGTCTTACTGCCAATATTTGAATGATCTTTCCGTCAAGATTTTAATTGGTTCTTCTTCTAAAATATTATATTTTAATTTCTCTACCTTGATATTCAAGCCATTTTGACATAATATGACGAAACTAAATATTTGACAATTATTATTGACACTAGCATTTTTCTTCTAATTGATACTCATATGAGCTTTCTGTCCTTGACACACCAATCCCTATATATATATATATATATATATATTTATATAATGGTCTTTGCTTGATCCATCAATCTCATTAGACCTACGTCTACCAATCCCACAAGATCATCCAAATATCATTGCTGCCTCAGCCGACACTATGATATGCCATAATTACAAATGTCAATACCAATCAGACTCTTTACGCCTATGGTATATTAAGCATCATTGCTTATCTCAACATATATTTTATGCTTCATCCACCAATGAGTCAGCATGCCCGACTCACCACTTAGAAGTATGCTAGACTCATCAATGTGCTAAGACTAACATCAGTCTAGTTAGGTTAACAATTGACCAAATAAGTACACTTAACCATGCTCGAGACATCAATTATGTCACATGGGGGGATATTCACTAGAGTTTTGGTCTGCCGGACTACAACACATGTAGTGTAGCAATGCACACACGATGAGAAAGTAAATAAGTTGTGCCGACAGTTGAAGGAGTAAATGGAGTAGTGGTCTTGCAGCCGCCAAGTCTCCCTAACAAAGCTGAACTGGTTTCACCACGATTTCCACTTCTCTACTCTTCTACTCCTCTGCAACTGCCACCACTTACGAGATCAATCTGTTAACTACCACTTTTACTAATAGGCTATTCAACCTATAGACAAAAATAATACAATCATCTCAGAAACATCTCAAGAAACTGAGACTTATGCAAGAGAATCTGATTTTCATCTTCACAGCAGTTCAACATATCCCATTACTGGCATTCAATTCCATTGATCTCAATCGACCCTTCTTCTTCCTCCCTACAAATCGACCCTTCTTCTTCCCTCCCTACAAATCGACCTTTCTTCTTCTTCCTTTGTGACCAAAACAAAGTTGGAACGACCATTTCTTGGTTTAGGCCAATTTTATACAGATTGATCTCTCAAATTTTAAAAATACTTATACAATATATTTGTTTTAAGGGTTTAGAAGATTTGCTCTCACTAGCATCAGCCTACTCCATCATTTTTCTCTTTTTACCCCTAAATTTATTTTACCCACAAACAACGACCAAGAATGATCAATTGTCGGCGATGAGAACGATTCACAACTCTTCTCAGAAAAAAGAGATTGGCCTGAGTTGGCCTGCACCGAACATCATCTCCAAACACCCTTTCCCTGCAAAACAAGGAAAGACAACAGGCTGTAAACTTAAAGTTTCCTAATGAAATCGTGATTAATAGGGCAAGAGAAGAAAAGAAATCAATAGAAGAATTGATTTAAGACTATAATAGAGGAAATCAAAGATTCAGATTGAAAAAATAACGAGATAAATTAGAGATTGATCATAGAGAAATTCTACGAAAGGAAATTAGGAAAAAGAAAGGAGACTAAATCATGTCGCCCTAAATATCACTTGAGAAATTGATTATATAGAAAAATTTGAAGAGGGGAAATTGAGGGAAAAGAAAGGAGATACAAACATATCGCCCTAAAAATCTCAAAACAACAGAATGAGATAAAAGACGATAAAAGTAGAATAATAAAGATATAGAAGAGAAATAATGATTAGAAAGACATAATCAAAGATGAGAAACTATCAGATTGATGGATTGAAAACTGAGTTGACTCCGGTTTTATCGCCGATTCGCAGAGCTCCAATAAAAAAAACTAGCTAAATGAAGAAGAATAAAAAAACCCTTCAAATTAAGAATCTATCAATAGATTATTAAATTTGAGTGCGATTTTGTGCACCCATTTTAACCCGGGGTGCATATTGCTCCACTTTTTTTATAGGTTCACCGGTGGATAATAAGCTATATAAGACACACTGAAACGACATAAAATAATTATCGTGATACACCAATAACTTGAAAGTGTCGTTCATTTGGTGGAAAACGGAAAAATTGAACAATACTTTGAATTGTGTCTGAGTAAAGTCAGAGTATCGTTCAATTAAGACTTTTGTTGACTTGGACAACGACAATCGCATAATATTGTTTCCACGATAGATTATTCTGAAGACCGGTTAGATATCGTTCTTTATTTCCACGGGCTCACTTATTTTCTTTTTTATTTTATTTGAAGCATGGGTCCACTTCTATTATAACCCTATCTCTAATTCTCTTTTATGTTTTCAGTTTTCTCTTCTCCTCTTTCTTCAGCCGCTCCTGTTCTGGTTCTTTCTGAGAGAGAAAAAACAATCTCTACTTTTCTTCTCCCTTGGTCATTTCTCCAGCACCACCACTTTTATTCTTAAAATCCTTTCGTATTTTCACCATCTGTAGGAACTCCATTCCTGAATAGTTCGTATTTAGCTGCAGTAGAACCCAATTTTTGTTACAGCAAGAACACAAAATTTCTTTTGTTTACCCTGCATGTTCATCTCTGAAAAGTTAAATAAAGGTAATGAACTTTAACCTTAATTTTTCATTTTATACCCAAAGTTATAGTAGCAAGCTTGGACTCTACAAATAAAAACCTAGCCTTTCTTTCTCGTCGCTGATATTTAGGGTTTTTGTGTTTGCAGATATTTGTTGGTGATTGAAGGTGTTTCCTACACAGGTAAGAACCTTTTCTTTTTAGATTTAGGGTTTTACTAATTTTGCCAATTTTTTCGTATACTCTGATTTTTTATATAAGGGTTTCATTTGTTGGTAATGTTCGATTTTTCGTTTCTTCAACCCATTCTTTTTAGATCAGATGGGTGTCTTACAGAGAGGAGAAGAAGAGCGAAAAGAAGAAGTGGGTTTTGGTGGTGGTGGTGATGAAGAATACTCAACCATGGCTAAACATGTATTGCATCTCACCGATCTCACCATCTTTATCTATCTCATTTTGATTTGATTTTGTTTAACTTTCTGAAACCCTAATCTATGTATATTGGATTTTTTGATTTAGGGCTCAAAGTGTTTAATTTATGTTTTAAGTTTGTAGATCCTCTTTATTGACTGTTAATTTTAATTACCCAGGTTATTATTTTTTTGATCTATACATACGAAGAAGGATTATTTGAAGCAACTTAAGGTTTCTAGTATGATTCCACACAAGAACAAGCGAGGTTGCTGCAATTTCTCGATTTAAGGCTAAATAGCGTATCCCACCACCATATGACAATATTAAGAGGATGGTTATCCCTGATACTCATAAGTGAGATCTGGTTCCTGATTTTCATATGATTTTAGGGTTTTATTTGATGTGTTTCAGATGTGTATCTGAATGGTTTTTCTAATTCTAGATGAGAACAAAAATTTCATTGTAAATTGCTTTTTGGTTTGATTTTATTTTTCTGGTGAAGGCTTCATTTTGATAACTCATTTTGTTGTTTGTTGTGTGTGTAGATGCATGAATAGAGCTTGGGATGGTCTTGCAGAAGCTCTTGAAGGTAGCATCGATAATAAGAGTCATGTGTAAATTCTCTAACTCCATTTCTCGATTTCGTATGTATGGAAATGTGTTGACTGAAAATCGTGTTCAGCTAGTGGTGTCTTACTTTGTCTTTGCTACCTATATAGTTTGTTTAAGGATTGATGGCGGGTATAATATTTGCTTTTATCACAAGTATCCAGAATGGAAAAACGTAACATGTTGTGTTTATTAATTTGTTTGAGATCTCATATTCATTTGCTTAGTTGGCTAACCACACAGCTTCTATCATGTCTTGGTGATTATACAGTATAACATAAAATTGTTACATTGTACAACTAGCTATTGTTTAATGTCCTTTAGCTTTGCCATTAGACACCTGCTCTATCGGTTAAGCCGAAAATGTTTATTCCTACTTAGAAAATAATATCGAAAAATCTAGGGTAAAAATTTGTTTATGAGTTGCTACATAATTAGTGTACTGCACATGCTATCTACTTCATCCATTCTTTAAGTGTTGCGATGAACTCATGGTATTATAAATCCTTTCTCAAGTCTCTTTAGAATTTTTAGGGAAAAAAAATGTTTGTTGGATTTTATCATCATTCCCAGACAAGAGTTCCAAACATGTCTTATAACAGACCTTAAGCCTGGGTGGTGATTATGTTGATTTGTATAAGAATAATATTTATATGTTAAAATTATTCCTTTCGCTTTTCAGAGATTTGTCAACATGATAATGAACTACTTTAGAATCATAATTATACAATAAACAAGAATAACTGGTGAAGTATTCAGCCATGTGAAAGTTTAGTGTTAGTCTTTTACAGCCAGGTGTACTGCCATGTGCCAAATGACATAGCTCAAGGTTCTACAGTAAGAGCATGAATTGTATGACGATAGCTGGTATGTTATACCCATAGAGATTATAACTTTTGTCATCTGAATGTTGTATGATCATTTATTCTTGTACTCTTTTTTGTTGGCGTGGTAGTTGTTGCTTTTGATTCTTCTTACTACCATCTCAAGCCAAATGATGCTACACTGGTGTGGGATCGCTTTCCTGTAAGTTCCGTTCCCAATAGAACTATGTGGATTCTACGTGAGATATTTCCTTTTTTTTTTTTTTTTTTTTTTTTTTAAGATATGTCTTTATTCATTGATAAATGAACGTTAGTTAGGTAAATACATAGAAAATATTCAAATGCAGACTGAGAAGTTGAACCATTAGGTGTTAAAGAATATGGTTCTTAATAAATGAGAATCTTGCAGTAATATAGTGTTACTTTATATTTATCCAACTTCTTCTGATTAGTTTCGCAGAACAGATGGAAACAAGTTGACCTCATTCGAGTAACTTGTTCAGTCAAACCATTAGTTATGCTTGCCATACTAACAAATTTCTGAACCTTTTTTGTAGGACCCCAATCTTGGACTGGCGAATCAGGTGGTATTGTCTCTATACAAGCGTAACATCCAGAGGCTGCCTCAGACATATCTAACTCTATCTCTTCAAGACGTAGCCAACACTGTCTAGCTGAATACGCCAAAGGAAGATGCGTGTTCTTCAAATGGTATATTGTCTGTAATTACACAGTTGCAACATGATCTTTAATACTGAATGTTAGTACTTTGTTTGACTTTTAAGCTAGTATATAAACGTGTATTATGTTCCTGCAGGACTATATCTCCAGTACAATGAGATTATGACTAGGGGACAATTGATCTGGAAGGGAGGGAGTGTGCGTCTAAGGATCTATACTAATGTTACCTGGACTATGAACATGACACTGCCACCGTATATGAATAGAGCTTTTGGAATGGTCTTGGAGAAACTCCTGGAAGTAGCATCAAAAGTAAGATTCATGGATAAATTCTCTAACTCCACTATTCTATTACTCAATTTCTTATATTGAAATGTGTTCACTGAAAATGGGGTTGGTGGTGGTTTTGGTGAGTGGTGTGGTGGTGGTCCATGCAGACCGATTTATTGTCGTTTTATTCGTGTTCTGATAGTTTTAATGGGAATTGGGTTCTGCACAGGTTTGTGAACCTGAGTTCATTTTTGAAGCTAAAACTATTCAAAGAATGGAAATTCTATTGCTACGTACATTGAATTGGAGAATGCAATCAGTGATGCCTTTTTCATTCATAGACTACTTCCTCACAAAGATCAATGGTGGTTAACCTTAATAGATTATTAATCTCTCAGTCATTTGCACATATTTTAAGTACAGTTAAGGGTCAGTGTACTTGAGGTTAAGTAATGATTTTAGTGTTAGAACTTTCATACTTGGAACTTGAATAATTTTTGGTGTAAATTGTAAAATTGAATCAAGTTTCTACTAGTGTTGTTTTAGTTTTGAAATAACTCAGTTTCAAATTCTTAACGTCAAGCCAAAGTATCGTAAATCAAGTTCAGTCTGAGTCACCTGGAAGTGTCGTTCCAGTAAAAGACAGCTAATCTGGGGCACTTTCGTCAATTCCAAAGCGTCGTATATCTCGCTTCTACACTTTCCAACTATCTTAAAAAGGCTTTTTTCCACTAGTGGTTATTTTTTTAACCCTAGTTATTTGTTTTATTACTATTTTTCAATTTTATAATTATAAAAATACATTGGAAATTGGAGAAAACTTAGGAAGAAAATCCTCTTATCTTTCCACATTTTCTTATTTCCGTTTTTCCTCCTCTTTCTACGTTCTCCTTATTTTTGATTATCCTATCCTCAACATTATCAATCTCAATTAATTATTTTCCTAATTCCATATCTTTTTGTATATGATTTTAAATCAAGTTTCAAAAGAAACCAAAAAGTCTCCATTATCTACTTTGAACTCAAATCATGGAAACGGATCAGAGAGTAAGAAATTTGATGTCACTTTGATCCTTATGACCAACACAATTGATTAATTATCACGATTAATCAACAAAATTCGATCACAAAGATAATTAATCAGTCTGATTAATTAAACACTTAAAAAAACTTCATGTTTATGTTTTCTGATATAGAAACAATTAGTCAGTCTTTGTTTGTTTTTTGTTTATTATTATGTACTTGAGAAACTTAAAACCAAAAAATCCATCAGAAAAATCAAACATATCCCAAAAATCTCTCTTTGCAAATTAAAGATTCTCATTCTAATGAATTTCTCTCTCTACGCAAAATTGATACCTCTTATTTTTACCTCTAATGAATATTGTTTCTCTTTTTCTATTACCAACACTTGAATCCGACGATACGATCTCTTTCCCTTTTTCTTCACCATTCTTCTACAACTTCTTCTCCTTTCTTCTATCAAAAAGTGTCCCTTTTCAGCACAATTTACTAAATCGTTTCAAGAAAATCAACAAATATTTTCATGTCTAACAAATCATGAACGATTCACTAAATCTTATGGGTTTTGAAAGAAAAATTCGAAGTTCAACAACAAACAAGATTCATTCAAAGTTTAAGAATCAGAATCATCAGACGAGTATAATTGTCTAAAATAGATAAGGAAAAAAAGAACAAAACTAGTGATAAATAATCAAGGTGAGTTTACCTACTATACAAAAACGCCTCCCATATTTTTTGTTAAAAATAAAAACCATTTGGAAAATAATAAATGCAAAACCCTAATTTCTTTTAATAAGTGTTAATTTTAGTTTTTAGTTTTTTTTTAATTTCCAAAAGTACCCTTCCATATATATAATAACCGTTTTAAAAGGAAACACAATTTCCTCCCATATTATCTTCTTCTCTTCTAAAACATCTTCTGCTCTTCGTCTGTTTTTCGAAGAAAACTTTCTGAATTTTTTTTCGATTTGTGTTTCAGGCATTTTCTGTTCTTCTCTTCTTCACAATCACTAAAACCAAATCTTCTATTCTTCTCAATCTTCTCCAAAAACGCAGCTCTCTTCGTTTAATTTGAGGAACAGAACACTAAAACCTAGTTCTCTTCGTTTTTGTTTCAGTTTTATCGAAGTACATAAGACATAAACTCAGCTTCAGATTTTTTTTTATTATAGTTTAATCGAAGAACATCCTTTTTGTTTCAGTTTAATCGAACATCAGAAGACAAAAACTCATCAAATGTCGTTTTAATCAAAGAACATAACACTAGTTACTAGTAGTTGAATCAACAATCAGGTAATTTTGGTCTTTATGATTTTGTTTGTGTTCTAATTTTCGAGTTTATATTTGTAAATTGGTCATATTCTTATTCTGGTGAAGCATTTGTTTTAGTTGTTGAATACGAGTTTAGTTCTTTGTTGTTCTCATTCATCTGATACCAAAATTCAATTTTAATTTTAGAGTTTATGTTGATTATGAAACTCCGATCTATTTGTTTTTATGATTTATTTTTGTTGATTTTCTTATTCAAGTCTATTGAATTTTATTATGATGTTGTTGTTGTTGATATGCTTACTACTGAAACCTTTTTTGGTTTCATACTTTTGTCCTGTAGATTAACAAATCTGTTCTTGTTGTTTATGTTCTTATACAAAAATATGTTGTTGTTGTTGTTGATATTCTACTACTGAAACCTTTTTTGGTTTCATACTTTTATCCTGTAGATTAACAAATCTGTTGTTGTTGTTTATGTTGTTATTCAAAAATATGTTGTTGTTGTTGTTGAT